>JAOYMZ010029818.1:0-16824 GCA_025802335.1 Pinguicula primuliflora | reverse complement strand
ACGGTGATAACGTCGTCGGAATATCACCAAAACTTGAACATATGCAATTCAATGTATAAGCTTTCCAATGGTACGACCAATTTCGAAAACGGATGGCTAATTAAAAAAATTGTACACGAAAGGAAAAACTGACCACAAGAAAACTGACTATAGGAATTAAAAACGAAGTAAAAAAATGAACTATAAATTATAGTATTTGAGGACAATATTGTTCACTATTGCAAGAGTGTAAATTATACTCGCAATATGTCCAAGATTTGATGCGGTTATTAATGATACATATGAGAGTAATCTCACACCTTATGCATAAAATAATAATTATTATAACATATTATTTTATTTATAAATATATATTAAAAATAATAAAATAGATTTGGATTTGTTGGGTTGACCTTAATAGGTTTGGAACTGACCTATATTTTTGGTATACCGGATTCACCTAACTCATTTTCTAATTAAGTCAACCTAACCTCATATACAATAATAAAATAGGTGTGTTTTGTAAAGTCTAGTCAACTAACCAAAAACAAACATGTCAGTTTAGCCCCACCCGCCATATGGTGGCCTCTACGGCTGGGCACAAAATTCCTAAAATTATAATTTGGATATAATTTTTATATGATTATTTTGCTTTTGCCTAATTAACCTTCTATTATATTTTTATTTTTAGAATTTAGAACTTCTAAAATATAATCACATATGGATATATTTTTTACATCTAATAATTTGAATAACATTTTGAAATTATATCACTCGTATTTAGACCATATTTTGCGCACACCTTACTATGCATCTCCGTTAACTTTTTCTATTATTTATTCTTTTTCTTATTTTAGAATAAGTGGTGTTTTGCGTAAATTTTAAAAATAATTATTTAAAAAATTATTTTAGTTATATATTACAAAATTAATAATAATTGTCAAAATAATATTTTTTAACTCATTAACTATGAAAATAAGGGTATATAATATTATGTACATGTAGCATTGTTATTCCAATATATTAAAATATACAGGTACAATCAGAATTTAATGTTAATTTATGAATTAAATAAACACATTAGATACCATTACTTGTTACTCAATGATCTAACTTCTCTATCACCACCACCAACGAACCTGTGATGCATGGAAATGTCGTACACAAACATATTCAGTAAAGAGTATGTATGAATCCTTAAAGCATGCCGAGTGGCTGAACTCGAACGTAAATCAAGAGACTGCAAGCGCATAGAATAATTTGCTACCACTCAAAATCTGCATATTTACCTGGAGACTAGTACAATCCAGATTGCTAACCAGGAAGAACCCTGGCAGAAGGGGCATACACCTCGATACCGAACTATGCCCCATATGTGCTCTAGCTGAAGAATCTGAAGACCACCTCTTCCAGTGGTGTGTCCACATGCAAAAGAATTACGGCATAAGGTGTACAGTTGGCTACGAATTCCCCAACCAGCACAGTGTATAAATGACTTACCTCTTGCCCAGCATATGACGCGTCGAATCTTGCCGTGGACCACCAAATACTGGAATGCAATATGGCAGCAGACGAATTGGGAGCTGTGGAAATCCAGAAATGCCAAGGTGTTCCAGAAAAAGACATTCCAGCTGATGATTGCATCGAATTAATCCACATACGCATGTGGCTGACCTTCCAGTGCAAGAAACTTCTTTAGACGTCGCTTGGCTTCTCTGAGTGACAGCGAGTGCCTGGACTCTATCTGGACCGAGGAAGAAGAAACACTACTCAACATCAAAATCGAAGTATGAGGAATTGTGAAGCATGGAGAAAGCGTATGGAGGGAGACCTAATCGGTGATTCGGTACGGATTGAAATGTGAAATGGGGGACAATAGAGGGCGGTATATGTTTGGCTAATTAGCCAATGACCCCCCAAATATACCGTAATTACAACAAAATTAATACAATTTTACTTATCAAAAAAAAAATGTATAGACCAGTACTTAGCTAGTCTTTTTTAAATATATGTATTAGATAATAATATCAGTCTCGCCCTCAAGGAACAGTCCCAAGTTGAAACCGGCAAACCGGACATGTCTTATTTTCCTGGAGCCAAGTCTGAATGCAGTGTTGATGGTACATATGCCGGCATGGCATCTTCTTTGCTTTCTCTCCCAACTCAAACTCGTCCTGGCACACAGGGCACCGCACATTCGTCATTGCAAGCGACAGAGTGGTGTTGGCTATCGTCAATCCACCGGATGATGGAGGAGAAGGAGGTGGACCTTCGTCAGATTTGGAATCCTTGTGGTTGACCTCGGGTGTTAGCTCCTCAATGAATTCTCCATCGCAATATGGGCAGATAGGATCAAGGTCGTTGGGGAGAATCGGCTCGTTGCATTGGTGGCACCAATGAAAGCGATTACCACTAGACATGCTTCTTCTTAATGCTTTCAATCAACTCAAACACACTTCTCAATCTCACAACCTACAGCACAATACCCAAAATTTTTATATAGTACCAGTATTGCATTGGTGGCCATGCAATACAAGATAATATAATAGGATATTAGGTAGGATAATTCTCAAACTCAACTATCTTCACAAACATTTGATTGTAATTCATACGTATGTTATTAATTCCTAGTATTTCAAGTGGTGATGTCGAGGTAGGAGAAACAATTCTCAAAAAAATTGGTATATATATAAAAAAGAAGTGTATGCTTACGTGAATCAAACATGTTAATGCAAGATATGAGTAAACCTTACTCTCTTTTACTCCATAAAAAACATGTTTATTTATAGAGGGCAGAAAGTGAGAATTCTATTTTATGTTCAAAACAATAATAATATTTTGTATATTATAATTATATGTATATATTTGCTCACTCTAGGTCTAAGAGTTGATGCATCTTGTGTTATGTATAAAATTGTAATCCCATTCTCAAAACTTCGTCTATACAACACAATTGATTCATATCCCACGACTCATTTCCCACCACTTTCCCACCACCCTCTCACATGTGGTGGGGCCCACATTTCAACATATGGGACTCACACAATTTTATGTGAGAGGGTGGTGGGAAAGTGGTGGGAAAGAGTCGTGGGATTTAGCATTTCACATTCAGCACTCCTAACAAAACATTTTTCTCATCCAAAAAATAGATAAACCCAATCTCACATTTCTTTTATGTTGGGATTTTAATTACATAAAAATTCCAACAATCACCCATTTGACTTTAATTTTTTCATATCACAAACAAACTTGATTTCTTTCTCCAAGCACACCCTCAGAGGTAGCTCCATGATGTGCAACATACAAGTTCATCTAGAACTTGTCAACAAAAGATGACTCCATCGTCATACCCATGAGACCAATAAGCTTCACAGCAGTAGAAGTAACCTTACTTCTCTGAACATATAGAAGCTCTTTATGCTTGAGCATAACACGATCATGGTCTCCAATATAGACGAACACTTCTCACCAAGAGAACATCTCTTCTTCATTCTTTATACCACCAATTGCACTCTTACAACTAAAGTACATAATCAATCTGAGAACAAGAGCTGACACTCCCATGCCACCATCAACGAGCTACAACAATGTTCCCAAGCTACCACGAGTGCAAAAAGCTTTCATGAGTCTCCAAAACCCAAGGCTTTCCAAGTCTACGCGAGACTTCAACTACCATGGTTCCAAACGACATGAACTTTCATTTCAAGCTTCATTGGCTTCTTGTCTAACTCAATTTTCAGTTCCTCAAGATCTACATCCGTTAATCCATACGTCAAGATTGCCTTCGTCTTGACTCAGCCACATCACAAACTTGACCCAAATCACAATGGTTATATCGCCATATAAACCAAAAGATAAATCAAACAGTAAAATAGTGTTTTCTCAGATATTCAATTACTAACCGCAAGTAAACACGAATACCACATAATATTTCCCAGCTGCTAGAAAAAATTACCCAATTGAACAATCCAACAAAAATCCTAAAATTTGCTCACGGTTTTGTGCAAATTCGCCCCATCCGCTAAAAGATTGACTTCCAAACCTTAAGGATCTTATTCTTCGTTCCAAGAGCTTTCCAACGGTACCAAAATCGCGGCAATCGGACTAGTAGATCTCCGGCAAATAGCGGTAAAAGTTCACTGCACATTCCTTCGCAGACAACAACAGTTTCGATCGATTTTAACAAAATCGAGAACCTTCCCGAAAACAATTGACCACAAAAATTAGAGCTTTTGTTCCTCTTCCAATGAGCTTTGAAACGACACCAAGATCATTCTGATCGGAGTCCTCAATCTTCGGTAATCGGCGATCAAAGTTGTAGTAGCACTTGTCAACGTAGGAGATTTTTTTCAAAATCGTCCTTTTTTTTTCTTCAACAAATCTTGTGCCCAAACATCACAAATCTCACATCCCAAACATCAAGATCATCAAATTTTCGATAAATCTTGAATAACAACCCTAGATCTCACAACCTATGCTCCGATACCACTTGTTGGAAAATGTAGAGATTAACGTGAAAGCGAAAAAATAAACAAACAAGGCAACAACACAAGATTTAACGTGGTTCGGCCAGAAAGCCTACATCCACGGGAGAAGAGGAGAATCAATCCTGTATAAGTACAGTGATACAAAGGAGATATAGAGAAAACGTAGAAGATACACATGGAAAACCTCGCAAACTAGAGAGTCACAACCCAAGTCTCACATATCTCTTTTTTTCTCTCAACCCAGCCTCTCTTTCTTTTCTGCCTCTTAATGAGGGTTGCCCACCTTTCTAATTATATTAGCCCACACACGCGCACCTGTGCATACGAGGCTCGAACCCAGAGAGAGGCGAGCCGGTTTTATAACATGGTATCGGAGCGGGCGGTCTGAGGTCCGAGAGTGTTTCTGGGAAAGTTCGGAGTGAATTGGCCCAATGGGCCCATGGGAGGTTTAGCCCAATTTGGGTATTGTTTCAGGATGTCTTGATGATTGTTTCCGAGGTCCTCGTAAGTATTTCTAGGAAAATCCCGAGTATTGATCTCATAATGGGAGTTGGCCCAATTGGGTATTATCCATGTCGTTGTTCAAGTCCAACAGAGTTTACCTAGTTGGACTTGAGGGGGAGTATTGGGAATTTGTCCCATACCGCTTGCAACAAGTTAAATTCACTAATATAAATAGGATCCTGGGCTACAATCAATTACCATAGGCTTATGGTTTTAATGAGGGTTGCCCACCTTCTTAATTATATTGGCTCACACACGCCCACGTGCGCGGACGAGGCCCGAGTCTAGAGAGAGGTCGGGTCTATTTTCTAACATTTTATTTCGTAACTAACATCCAATTGCATGTTCTTGATAGAGGGATAAGTGAAATCGTTTAAACGATCAAACTCGTGGAGGATTGAAGGAACTCAAAACATAGAGACACAGCACATATCACACAAATCGGACGAAGAGGAGGTCTCACATCTTACTCATTCTGGTGGAAGGATTTACAAGACACGTTGTAAAAGTATAAATTTTTATAATTAAATTTTCCTTAATCACCATTTTAAATTCTTGATGGACCTGAAATATTATAGACAATTAGAAGTTTAAGTGATGGGCCGGATTTGAGAAGATACTAGTTGGGCCGTAAATTACCTTACCTTGGGCTAGATTTAAGTGGCTAAAAGTGGGACTGACTCCGTCAATAAAAATGGAAGAGTGTGTTCACTTTTTTTTTAATACAACTGAGCAAAAGAGCAAAATGCAGTTCGAAAGAAAAAAGTACATTCCCGCACGGGGGATCAAAAATGACAGGAGGAGGGATTGGAACCTCCATGGCCAGAGACACCGGATGGGTAGGTGATCGAAAGTGTTCGTGGACTACAAAAGCGCGCTCCAACTGAACAGTCTCCGCTTGCTCCATCAAGGACAAACCTGAGGAATCCGCAACATATGACAACAAACCTCCAATGTGCGGTGAAGTCCCAATATCAGCAGGAACCTAATCACCCTGTGCTTTAGGGGGCTGGGGCATGGCATCAGAGGAGACTTCCCGTGCGTATGGTTCCGCATCAAAGAACACTGTGTTGGGCACCGAGTAGCGGAGGCCACGTTTGGTTAGTAAATCCGCCAACTGGTTCTCTGCACGGGGTACAAACTGCAACACAAGATCAGCATGAGCATTAAGAGCAGCTCTGATTTGTATCACCATTGACCTGAGATATAAGTTCTCTTCTCTCCCTGTAAGCAGATTAAAAGCAGCAAGACTGTCCGTCATGACTTTCACGTTGGACAGATGCAACCCTGAGATCAGATCAACCCCCTTCTGTATAGCCCAGAGCTCAGCCTGGACTACAGAACAGTTCCCAATTCGACTAGAGAAGCCCCTCATCCAGGCGCCGCAAGAGTTACGCAGAACTCCACCAACAGCGTCTGCCAAAGCGATGCGAGACACAACTGCATCAACATTGAGTAGAAAACAAACTGGAGCATCAGGAACAGCCGCCCGAATTTCAGAGCAGAGAGGTAAATTCCTCAAGCTCCCAGATCTATTTTGGCTTTGGCCCGAAAGCCTGTGGAAGACTCTTTGATTTTCCCAAAAGTGTGCGTTTATAATGGACAACAATTCCGTATGTGAGGCCGCCTTTTGTTGGAAGACCAAAGCATTTCTGTTCGTCCATATTATCCAGATTGTGATCGAGAACATGATCGCCCAGCTTCCTACATCCGGTGGAGAAACCAAATTAAGAACAAGCTAATCAAAATGGGATTGAGTAGCCCAAAAACCAGCCGGTAGATTACAGTTCAGGGATAGCCAGATTGGTCTATTGTTGTGGCAGTCCCGAAGAACTTGAATGGTAGTCTCAGGAAGATCACAGCAAGGACAGGTAGGTGTACTTGCAATCTTTCTCCGGAATCGCTCGAAATTTGTCCATAGACAATTTCGGGCAACCTTCCACAAAAAGATTTTGATGTTTTCCTGAGCTTTAAGAGACCAGATTGTATCCCAGAGGATATATTCCAGTTGGTTATTGTGAGAAGTAAGATGTAACAGAGCAGAGTGTGTAGTAAACTTCCCTGATGTGGTTCCTCTCCAAGCTAGTCTGTCATGATCAATTGGATTGGAAGAGGGCATAACCGTGAGAATGCAATCCACCACGCTGTCAGGCAGCCAAGTTCGCAATTTCTGTTCGTTCCATCCAGAGGGTAGCAATCCGAAATCTGCAATACTAAGCTGCAGAATGTCGTCGTGAGATGTAATAAAGAGTAATCGGATAAACTTGTAGTGAAAGGCCCCCAAACATCCAGCCAAAACCGAATGGAGACGCCATCCCCAACTACCCATACACTGCCCGAGTGAATTATACCAAGTGTTTTATCGCCAAATGTGAGACCCTGTTCTTCTAGGTCCCCCTTGTAGCAGCACCTCCCTGCAGAAGCCATATTTGGCTTCAAAAATGTTGATCCAAAGAACCTTCGGCCCAGTCAGGAGATTCCAAGCCATATTCGAGTCCCTGAACTTGGTCAGACCCAGTCCCCCTCGGCTTTTGGGTTGACAACATTCGTCCCAACTGATCATAGAAGCCCTCCTGTGAAGATCAGACCCACCCCATACGAAAGACCTAGTGATCCGGTCCATCTCAGAGCAGGTACCCTGCGGGAGAAGAGAGGTCTGCATTTGGTAGATTGGAAGAGCAGCCAGGATGGATTTGCTTAGCACGAGTCTGCCTGCAAGAGATATATTCTGTGAGTTCCACCTTTGTGTTCTGGCCTTCATTTTGAGAATTTGGGACTCATTGGTAAGTTTATTGATCCTGCCAAGAATTATGGGAACACCAAGATACATCTCGAGGTCCTCCACCCGATGAACTCCAAGGATATGTTCCGCCTCAGAGACAATAGCTGCCTGGACATTAGGGGAGGTCCAAAAAACCGATTTGTAGGCGCTAATGGTCTGCCCAGAGGAGGAGCAGAAACAATGCAAGACATCAACTACCATTCGGGCCTGTCCCGGGTTACATTCCAGAAATAGGATGAGGTCATCTGCGAAGAGTAAGTGGGAGAGCAGGAATCTCCCGCTACCAAATGCGAGAGGTTTCCATAACCCAGCCCCGGTCATAAAGTCGATGGCATGAGATAAGCGAGCCATACACAGAATGAACAAATATGGTGATACAGGATCGCCCTAGCAAACCCCACTACGAGGCTGAAAGGTCCTGCCTCTGATATTATCCCAGATAATTTGCGTAGAACTCGTGTCCAAAGAGGACATTATGACTTGAATAAGGGATATTGGGAATCCTGTATCAGCGAGAGTGTCTTGGATGAAACTCCATTCAATCCTATCAAAGGCCTTTGCCAAGTCGATTTTGATAGCCATGTAACCACATTTCCCTTTTGCAAGTTTCAAGGAGTGGATAGCCTCTCTTGTGTAGTAATAATGTTTAAGGTAATGTGTCTCTCCTGAACGAAACTTGATTGATTCTCCGGAATCAAACTCGGCATAACGACCCGCATCCTGTTTGCTATGATTTTCGTAGCCACCTTAACCGAAATATTAATCAAACTAATGGAGCGGTAATGATCAAACTGCTCTGGAGGAGTAACCTTCGGGATCAAGGAGATCTTACCCTTATTAGAATCCTAGGGGACCACTCCTGAATCAAAAATCTGCTTAATGAAACCAAAGAAGGAGCCCGATATTTTTTCCCAGTTTGACTGATAAAACCCCCCTGTGAAGCCGTTCGGGCCAAGCGCTTTGTTCGGATCCATTCCAAACAAGGCAGCTTTAAGTTCCCCAATGTCGACCTCTCTGGACAATAAAGCCCTTTGTGCCCCAGTGAGCGTGGGAAAATAGCCTCGAAACTGATACACAGGATGTTGGATATGCAGCCCAACATCCCGAGAACCGAAGATGTCCATATATAACAGCATTGCATGCTCAAGTAAGAGGGATTTGTCAGAACACCATGCTCATGAATCCAGCTGGATACTCTTGCCCTTGGTAGAGATTTTTTTGTCTTTGAATTTTGCATGAAAACGACCAGTATTTTTGTTTCCCATCATAAGCCAGTTGCTACGACCAGTTTGTCTCCTCAGCAATTCCTCCTCTGTAAGAATAGATTCATACTCCATACGTAGTTCGGACTCAAGCTTTGCAAGGAATACCGAGTTCCTTCCAGCTAATATCCTCTGAATGCCCTCCAGACGGGCTGTTATCAACCGCTTCTTCCGGAATATATCTCCAAAGATGTCATATTTCCAAGAATCGAGATCCTCCTGTAGGGAAACCAAATGAGATGTCATATTTTTCGTACTTTAAATTCAAATTGTTATGTTTTTAAAAAAATTTAGTTGTGAAGTCATTTTAAGCAAAATCCGATAGCATAAAAAAATTACTTCACAACTAAAAAAAATATGTTAGCAAAATTCATATTTTTTTTCTTTTTAGAATTTTTTTGATATATTTATATAATATAAAATATAGTTAATTATTTTTTTTAAAAAAATTAATATAATGTTCGATTTTGATATAAAAAAATTCTTGTTTGTACAGAATGAACAATCTCGAACATGTAAACGAACACATAAACGAGTCGAATATGAACAAATGCAAACTATCCCGTCGCGAGCTTGTTCGCAAACGGTTCGTTAAGCTTAATAAACAAGCTCGATTCGTCCGTTAAGCTTAACAAACAAACTCGGTTCGTTCGTTAAGCTTAACAAACAAACTCGGTCAAACAAGCTCGATTTGTACGTTAAACTTAACAAACAAAGCTTAAACATGACCTATTCGTTCGAGCTCGGTTCGTTTACAGCCTTACTTCGAACAAAGCAAACTACATGCATGTTTTTGAAACTAATGTATCAAAATTATAAACATAACAATAATTAATCTTTTATGAATTTAGTATTGATTTGATATTACAACAGTGAAGTCAACGATAAAAGAGTAAATTCTAAGCCATATAAACCTAAATCTTTAAATCTTGTTTTCGATAAATAAATTTTTTACATCATCATGAAATAATTGCATCGCTCTTCGTCCACTATTTCTCTATTATACAAACTATTTGCAACTAAATCTTAAAACCTAGGAACCCGACATTTGATAAAATATCTTAATTAATAATTTTTATAATTTTTTTTGGAATAATCCCCTTAATTAATTCTAAATATATTTTATTCTATTAATGGTTTTAAAAATGTTTAAAATTAATTGAAGAATTGATTAAAAATTAAATATCCTGCACCGATCAGGGAGCGGTGCTCGACGGCCCAAAATTAAACCGAATGAATGGAAAAATGACGAAACTAGTCCTCCCGTTTAACGCAAAAATACACTCGGAGCAGGGGTAGTTTCAATATTTCGACTCCATTCGGTCTGCATTTTGGGTTCGGTGGTGTACTCCCACCATTTCTCCCGATCAGGTGACGTGGACCTGTCTATGATTGGCCTGTATCGAACGCTTTATTTCCTGGCGATGGAGAGGAATGCGGCGCGGAGCTCGGTAAAACCCTCAAAGAAGGGTAGAGAATCATCGAACCGACGCGGAGGCTCGACGGAACCCTACGAAAACCTATACCGATTAGGCCCGGATTTGTGCCTCAGGATGAAGTTGCGAAATATCAATCAAAAGGCGCAATTGTGAGTCACCGCTTGTAATTTTGGATCATTGTGTTTAGTTTTCACTTAAGGATGTCGTTAACTCATTGTTCACCGCCCGATTCACTTTTGATCATTTTTCTGGACTTTTTGTTAGTACTCTCCACATATTCATTCATCTGCTATCCCAACCTTGATTTGAAAGCTAAAAATCCTAACTGGGTAAGGTCATAATTTATGTTTTGCACGGGTCAGCTATGAGATTCTGGTGCAACTGTAGAGGTATTTTGTTCGAATTGTTGCCTGGAATTTGAACATCCACCGATCACATTTGCCCTTCTTCAGGTTATCAAGGCAATTGTCTTGTTATGTGTTCTAATGGTGTCTCTGTTATGATCAAATGGTCTGTTTTCGCCCAACTGACTGATGTCTTTGATTAGTTTTATGATTTATCCATATCTCTAACAAAACATGATGTCTCAGACTCAGGCTTCCCTGGATAAGAATAAAAATTCAGAGGAAAGAGATGTCTCAGCTGCTGATAATTTAAATAATCTTCCAGATGATTTGGAGTGTGTGTCTACAAAGATGGTTGGGCTTTCACTTTCTGTCGACTGGGTGCTCAAATGCAGGGGATGAATCCCATGATCTTGATAAGAAGATTAGAGCTCTAAAGAAGAAGGTTTGGTAATCAATATTGATCAATGTTTTTTTTGGCTATGATAATATTGAAGTTTTTATTCCTGTTTCCTAGCTTTTGCGGTCTATGGTTTGAAGAATATTTCTTAGGGACTTGTATGGGGGAATATCTCTTCATTTTTCCGTTTGTTCATTTCAAAGACAGAAGAAAGATATTGAATTATATCTTTCACTGATGCTTCATAAGATATTGTTTCTTGTTCTCCCCACCTTTCAGATTCGACTAGCAGAAGCTCAGAAGCATAAAACTGTCGATAAGTCCATGAATTCAGAACAATTGGAGAAGATGGCCAAGTTAGAGGTTTGGCGCAATGAGTTAAAGCTTTTGGAAGATAAAAAATCTGGGGTGACCTCACTTTCATGACGGGCTTTTGGAACGAAAATGTGACCTGTTTGTTGTTCAATGTAAGGTAGACAATGCATGTGCACTAATTAAGTTTCAGCTTCCCAGTTTTGCATCCTTGAAGGATAGAAGGACCATTGCTATGAACAGAGAAGCCTGCCTCATTGCATGTTTGTCAGTACTAACCATTTCGCATAGCCAGGAACAATGCTAGGAAGGGAGAAAGATCAAACGCCCGGTTTTTCGGAGGGTAATCTCGGCAAGTGTAAGTAAAATCCGTCCCGGTAGGGGCAGGGCAGTAGATGAAGCGAAGTATGACTGTCTTTCGTCTAGCATTGCTGTTGTTCAAGAGTGAATAAGGGAATGCAAGGCTGGCTGAAAGCTATCAGATGAGTTAATGGCTCTCAATGGTCATATTTTTCTTTCATTTGAGCTTAAGGCCAGTTAAAAAAAGGAGCTCTGATAGGCCTGGAATCAGTATCGATTTATTGCCTCTCTCTTGGAATCAGGCCTCTTCAATCAATCTTCTTGTTCTATATAGGCTAATGATTCAATTTTTGATAAACATTTGATTCGCATCTTGCTTTCAAAACATTTGCTAGCTTTCAAAGCATGCAGCAAATGTAAGCGTTGAAACATCGGTAGAAAAAATGTCAACATTAATGCATTGAAATAAAATAAGAAGAGTTGGGGCATGAGCTAATCAAACCTATTGTAACAAGAAATGCCACCGTTTCCTAAAATGAAATGGTGGGATCCGCTGAGTTTAACACAGTTAGCACCTTTTCGTTAAATGAAATGATGCCGTTTTGCTCCATATACCGAATTCATTTCGGTATACGGGGTATTTTTGTTGTAAAAATGAGCTGAGCCAGATCATAACTCATTAGAGGACATGAATCTCTCGGTTGGAGGTGCAAATTTAAATCCCACTGAAAGTCTATTATCCGTTAGGGCCACCACCACGGGCTTAGGCCCCCCGAGTATGACCCAATTTGTGAAGGGTTGTCTTGCATAAACCCGCAGGCCGCAAGACTTAGATACTGTTACGACCTTGGATCTAAACGAGCTGTGACTCCGACGGTTTCCTCCACAAATTCCTCCCTCACCGTATGGATTTACTGTCGCACTTGCAGCTACAGTATCCGAACAAATAAGAGAATAGAAGAAACAACTTCCTTGATTGATTCTAATGGTTGAGGTTACAAGACCTTATATAGGCAAAGATACAACATATAATAATATATAATAACTAACTACTCCCTAAACTAGGTCCATGACAGATACCCACAGGGTTAGGGCCAGAAGAGGTAGAGTGTGGCAAACGGTCCGGACTAAACGGGCTTTTCGCCCGGCCCGGACCGTTTAGCCCGGACCGTTTAACCCATTTTGGAAAACGGGCGGGTTGGATGTCGAAAACGGCGGTCCGAGCTTTATCCGTTTAACAAAACGGACGGTCCGATTTTTTACAACGAAAAACGAGCGGATATGAGCTTTATCCGTATAACCAGTATTTATAATTAAATATTTTAATTTATTTTTTATATAAATATATGGGCATATATGGACCAAAGATAAAACGGACCAAACGAACGGGTAAAACGGACCAAACGGACGGGTAAAACGGACCAAACGGGTTAAAATAAATCAATAAAACGGGTTAAACGGACGGATACGGACTAAACGGGCTAAGCCCGTATCCGCCCGTCAAAAAAACGGTCAGATCCGGACCGCAGCCCACCGGACCGTTTAGAAAAACAAGCGGGCGGGCTTTCCGCCCGTATGCCGCACCCTAAGAAGAGGAATGTGCTGCAGTCCTGCTTCTATCCTATTGTTGAGAATAACATGCTTCTATCGTAAAGTTACCAGCTGAGAATGATTAGTCCAGACGAGCAGGCTGGAACCTTGACCTCTTAAGTTGTACAACAAATGCAGCAAGTAAAAGCTAGAGCATTTAAGAACATACGGCTTACCCATTTGGTACCACCTATCTCCTACAGTAGAAACCTTTTCGTTTATGCAAATTCTAGATCGTAAGTTCACTCTGGATTCATTGATTCTCTACGCCTCCTCCTCCTCCTCCCGGAACGCCCCAAAAGCACTCTAACATGACGCTGTAACCGGCTAGACAGAGATATACTGAAGCTGATGCCATTATTATGATCAACAGCATCTTCTTGCCCAGAAGAAACAAAAGCACCGCGAGAACGACTCCATCTCAAAGAGCTGCTGTACAAGTTGCCATCAGAATCTCTCCCATCTCGCCTGGTGCCTCTTACTAATCGCATATTAGAAGGAGATCCAAAGGCCTGAAGAAACTGAAACACAGGCATCAAAATCTGACGAACTCCATCAACAATCCCATCATTCTGCAAATCTGCATCAAGGTCCTCCTCATCGTCTGAGTCCAAACCGTAACTTCTTTCAATGACATAATCACCGAAGAAACCCGCGCCCCGCATAGATGACCATGCTGTACTCATTATATCTTCCGTCTCCCGATCACGTTCCAGCCTCCTCCACTTCCGTTCAATAGTGGGATCCACCTCACGTGGCTTGGCAGAAGGGTGCTCTAGCTTCATATGTTTCCTCAGTTCTTTGTATGTTCCGGAAAATGAGCAACTGTCCTGCATGCAACTCCTTTTCTTAGAATTGAGATGTTCCCTTGCTGGCTCCACAACCGTCCATCCCTTGACCTGACCCCTGCAAAGGGGACAAGTAAGCTCCGCAGAGTCCTTATTCCCACTCGGCTCACGTGCTAATGAACCCATAGCTCGGGCATCTGGTGGATCACGAGGAGGATAAGCCATGGAAGAAATTACTTTGGTGTATGCCTTCTTGTACTGATCAAGGCAGTTGGAGTAGCGGAAGCTAGTGCCACACATATAGGGACGACAACCTTTCTCGTGTGAGGAACACAAGAGAAGAACAGCATTGTGTGGATAATCCATGCATACTGAACATATAACATCTTCCCAGTCTTTCTTCTCAAATATTTTTGAGCAGTTCTTGTGCTGTATGTCTTCATATGATGGCATTGGATATGGTGTTGGCCTGCACTGACGTGAAGCAATGCCCCTTCTTCCTCTATTACTTTTTGTCATGCCTAATCTTTTGCCTGCAATGAAATGTTAATGAGATGTACAATATAGTGATTTGAACTAAAACTATTTTCGAAGTTGAGAGATTCATCTCGAACAGAATCTAAAGTTCATTCCTTCTAGAATAAAGTGATCTAACAATGTGAATGAAGTCAGGTATTCTTATAATGTCGACCGCAATGCCATATTGCATGAAGATATTGACATACTATGACCCAAGTGCATCCAAAACATAACCCAGAAACATGAAGATAATCTCATAATTTGGCAGTTAAGATAAGAGAGCAATGCATGCAGCATAAATCAGAATTCTGCACTCTTGAATAAGCATAAAACTGAGAGACAACATCTTATTATCTGACTAGAGTTCAGTGTTCTAAATGACGTCCCAAGGAGCACCAAGGTGCCGATTAATCGCTCTGTGCTGGGGCAGCGCCACAATTAGGGGCTTGGTGCAGCCACTTGGCGCTGCAAGCAGCTTGGACTGTCTAGGCAGCCGTCACAGCATTAATCGCATTGGCCGATTAATCGGTCCAATAGGTCTCTTTTTTTCAGCCTGCAAACGCAGCCCATGAGCGATTAAACGCTCCGAGCAACATACAGATGAAATCCACGAAACCCAGGATGCAATCTTAACCTAAAACGATAGGATTTCACCTAAAGCCAGCGAAGAACGAAACACACGATGCAATCCCGCCGAACCCTGGCGTGGACAGAATTCAACAAGCCACAACACCCCTCACATGAAGTAATAGGGATAAATGTAAGCTCTAAGACATCCAAAGAAAACTTAAATCGAATATCTACATCATTTGGACAAAAAGGCTAAAGGCAAAAAACAATTTACGTTCAAATTTTTTCTTTAATACGGCATCACGAAATACTTCACCTTCAGGGCTACGATTGAATAACTAAACAAAGGAAATTTTAAATATTTGACACTAATCAGAAGTGATAAAGTAGCGACGGATTCAGTAGCGTACCCCTGATTTTGCTTAGATAAACGCCGAACACGATTTCTTAAGCAGAAACCAGAAAGATATCGGCCCTGGGAGAACGAAGAAGGGTAGGGCAACAGCCAACAAGGATACATTGGCGGTTTTAAGCGAGCCAAGGCGGACATACAGTGGGCTACAGCCTTTTGGGTCACTGCCCATGCTTTATGTCCAGTCCAGTCCAGTCCAGCCACTTGGGATAAAAGGAAACTGATTTTCGTTTTTTTAGGGGAAGTGTTAGGGTTCGGGACCAGAAAAATTCTGGTCCCAATTAAAATTAATAAAATAATTATTAATTAATTATTTGATATTATTTAATTCATACAATATTAACGAACTAAAAATTAATTATTATTTTTTATAATTTTAGAATATTTAGTGTTTAAAATTAATAGAATTTAGATTAATTTTATTTAACTTAACCCTAAACTCTAAATCATAAATCCTAACAAATTCTAAACCTTAAATATTAAAAATGATAATTAAAATTATGGAGGCGAAATTGTCGAAAACTAAAACCCTAAACTCTATACCCAAACTCTAAACCCTAAATCCTATTATACCCAAACTCTAAACCCTAAATCCTATAAACCATAAATGATAAATTTTATTTAATATGACAATCAATATTAGGATGATTTTACTGTCGAAAAATTAAAAGCACCCAAATACTAAACTCTAAACACTAAACTCAAGCACTAAATGCTAAACCCTACATCCATAAATTCTAAACTTTATTAAAAATGATAATCAATATTATGATAGTTTCGCCGCCGAAAAATTAAAACCTAAAACCCTAAATCCTATAAAACCATAAATGTTAAACTTTATTTAAAATGATAATCAATCTTTATGGCGGCTCGCCGACGAAAAATTAAAACTCTAAATGCTAAACCCTAAACACTACAAACCATAAATGCTAAACTTTATTAAAAATGATAATCAATATTACGGTGACTTCACTACCGAAAAACAATAACCCAAAATTCTATAAACCTTAAATCCTTAAGTTAAACTCTAAACCATAAATTCAAACCCTATAAAATAGAGTGATGCTACATGTCCCAACACTTTGTCCCTAATTCATCCCTACATGTAGTTTAATTAAGAAATTTGCAAGTTTAGT
>JAOYMZ010029807.1:0-16825 GCA_025802335.1 Pinguicula primuliflora | reverse complement strand
GAGCATTTCAACCCTGTCACCATTGCAAACTCATGGATACCAAAATGGATTGGTTTCCCTTCTATCAAAAACCAGAGCTCCATCCGCTTTGGCGTATCGATCCGTCTTAGTATTAAGAAATGAGCAAGTTGCCCGGGGAACGTAGTCCGTTGTGACATCCAAGAATCGTCCAAGTCCAGTAAATGTCTGAAACAGCCTCTTCGGATTTGGGCGAGCTCCCGTTTTGTCAAACTAAACTCTCCTTTATCTCCCTTATAACCCGCAGGGACTGGTGCACCGTCGTTCGTATTTGAGGTATTCTCTCCGAATATTTGATCACCAGAAATTTGTACGTGTTTTTATGTATGCATGTTCGACGATTTCTCCATCGTGTTGAAGGTAATTCGAGTCGAGGTTTTCGTTCGGGTTTTCTTGATAGTGAGAGTGAGATAAAAAGTCTTCCGGCGATTTGACTTGATTAGAAGGTATTAAGACGGTTAAGTATTTTATTTCTTTTCTTCCTTTATTTTTAATACCTTTTAAGTAAAAGAACAATAAAAGTAAATAAAAAATGAAATAGAAGGTTACATTTCATTATTGAATTATCACGGAGGTTACTTGTCCAATTTTCTCCTTGTACAAGCATTACATGTTTTATTAATTAAAAAACCGTACCACCGGGTTTCAATTGAAAAAACATACTCACTCTTGAATTATTCAGATAATAGATTATATGCATTGTTTCGTAATATATATTTTTGTTTACGAATATAACATATTTGTAAAATATAAAAAAAATAATAATAATACGAGTCAATTTGGACTAGTCGGGTTGACTCTTATAGGTTTGGTACTAACCTCTATTTTTAGCATGCAGTTTTTTTATAAGAAAAATTTTCATTCACAAATTTTTTAAATATTTATAAAATTCCCGATCTATCCCATATTTCAAAAATCTGGGCCCAAAGACTATCACCACACAAGCTGCTTATCAGCCCAAAACCTCCTACATAATCACACCACACCACACAGATTACATTCACCTGCTAAATACATCAAACCTCGACATATTAACATCTATTTTTCCAACATGAAATATGTCAGCTCATCTCAACACGCAATAGTAAAATAGACGAGACACTGTTTCAAAGTATAATTTATTAACGCAAAAAAAATAAGTTACATTTGCCTGACATGCTCCTTTGGTAACCTCTAATATGAAGGATCTAATTTAATCACTTATCGTTCTCCCGTATCATAGCTAGAATTGAGAACACTAGGCACTCATACTTTCTTCTCCTTTTATTAAATAAAAAATAAAGGTATTGAGTTTGTCATGTCCTCTTATGACTTGTTGGATTGCTATTACTAAATGATTAATTGAATTACATTTGATGAATCATGAACAGCAAACCAATCTTTGCTTTCCTTTTACAGTTTGTCAGTCTCGCTTGGGAGACATTCGGATTGTATTGTACTCGTATATCACGCCTCAAGTTTTAGTTCGAATTTAACTTTAGTTTAAGCTTAGATTTGTCTCTCTCGCTTTGGCCTGTGAGACATTTTTGACTTTCTTAATGGAGAATTATTTAAATCGTAAACAGATAGATTTAGAAAAAACACTTTTTTTTAAATCTAATTTTTGTCGATTGACGAAAAAAAGTTGTAGCAAAGTAATGGAAGCTCAACTGGCAATAAAGAATCATGGGATGAGGCACCAATCTTTGTTTCCCCCAAACGAATCACTGAATAAAGTTCATGCATTACGTTTACGTCTTGGTCAGGTAGTCAATTTAAATATAATATTCACTTAACGTTTAGCGTATGAACAAATAATTTGAGGTCATTGTGAATGGATTCATGACTTGGACGCACTTGTATTCCAAAATTATTAGAAAATGGACCTGATCCTTTTTTTTGTTAAAGCAAAAATTTATATCATCTGAAAATTAACGTATTTACAATACTTTACATCCGACCTTCCGTTTAGACAAGGTTACCGATTTTATCCCCACAGCTCAAACCTTACATATTTTTCTGTTTTCCTATCCAGAGTCATTAAAATGAGTTTTTGTAGTTGTGTCTGGGCAGTTATCTCGCCTTGTGACTCCTCCAAACACCTGTTGTCTGTCCTTCTACTCAATAAACCAGCAAAAAACTGTAGCCAAGACTTTGCCTTCCAATCTAGCTTCTTCGGTCCGCACCACATTAATCCCTTGCATCAGACTAATCTATATTTTGTTCCATGTACATCTCCATTTGATTACACCTGCAACAACCAAAGGTTTATTGGCACAGCCAGATTCATGCTCGTTACACTTCAAACTGTTGTAAGTTGCCTTTTCTCAACCCCTTCTACACACTTATGCACCCCAATATATCAGCCGCGCATCTGTCCAACCTCCATCAGTTTCCTCTCTAAGATCCTTGATCTATAGCGATCTCATTTGCATGCCTGGAGGCAAGGTACTGGAGCTTGAATCCAGTCATTGATACCATAGACAAACGAATTCTTCTCAGCCATTGCCCTGATCCACTTCCAGGTAGTCACTTGAATCTGCACCATAGCTTTAGCAGGAGTAACATCCTTCCCTGCAAACTGTTTCTCATTCCTAAAGCACCATATAGTCCACCGAACAACCATCCATATTAAAGGCCAAACTTCTTTCATTGCAGCAACAGGTTTTAACGATTCAAACTCATCTATTTTTGGGCAGATCACAACTATATCGGACATCTGCAGCCATTCCTTAACAAACATCCACACACCCATCGTAAATCTACATTGCACAAAAACATGAGATTATGTTTCAGTACCTGATTCACATAATGAACAGACTGCATCTTCTTCCTGCTAGATAACCCCACTTCTAACCAAATTATACTTTGTTGGTAGTCTTTCCAGCAACAATCTCCAACAAAAAATAGTGATTTTCCGAGGGGTGAATTTATTCCATAGCTTTTGCATTTGTTCCATCATGGTCTCCTCACCTGGGATTGGTGTCAGATCATTTATATGTCTTGCTACAAGTCTGACCTCATATTCGCTAGAGCTGGATGCATTACGGATCTACCGATCCTGCACGTTCACCTGCAAATGGATATTAGAAAGCAGCTCCATCAGTTCACTCTCCTCATCTCTTTCTCACTCATAAAATTCCCTACGCCACACTAAACTCCACCTCCATGTTTCTCCCTCCCAACTCCCATGTTCACTAATTCTCCCTTCTTTTTTTGTAGTCACTCTGTAGAGTCGCACAAACTCCTCCTTTAAACCTCTCTCCCTTACCCATGTATCATCCCAAAATACTCCCATGTTCATTAATTCTCCCTTCTTTTTTAGTAGCCACTCTGTAGAGTCGCACAAACTCCTCCTTTAAAGCCCTCTCCCATACTCATGTATCATCCCAAAATCTAATACCCCTGCCATCTCCCACTCTCACCTTAATCATGTTTTCCACCCAATCTTCTCTGGCTAAAACCTGCACTCCCTTCCACCATACCATCTCCTTGCGACTCCCTCTCTCTTTTGCTAACGCCCCCGCTCCTTGTGTCTCTAACTCTCTTCTCCCTCCAACTTGCAGCACCTCTCCCCTCTCATGTTTAGATCTTAGTACCCTCTTCCGTAACCTATCGTCTCCCTGTAAAATTTTCCCCATCCACTTCCCAAATAGTGATTTGTTCATGACTACCACTCTACGGATTCTTAGCTACCCCTATCAATGGGCTGACATATTTTATCCCATGCTACCCAACTATTTTTTTCTCTCCATTTCTCACTCCCCATAGAAAATTCTTACAGATAGACTCGATTTTATGGATTATGCGCTTAGGAGCTAGGAACAAGGAGAAATAATAGGATGGCAACGAGGATAGCACGGACTTGATGAGCATTAACCTACCACCAATTGACAGATTTTTATGTTTCCACATTTCCGTCTTTTTTCTAACCTTTGTACAATTAGAGCATACTGCACTGTTTTTCTCTTGCCCGAAATATTTAAAAGGAAGAGCACCTATGCACAATTAAAGTACTGAGCCATTTTTTTTAACATCTCCTCCATGTTTATGCCTATCAGCTCACTTTTGTCATAATTAATTTTCAAACCAGATATCAATTCAAAACTTCTTAGCACCGCTTTCATTTCCCTCACTGTATTCCAGTTCCCCACTCCAAATAGTATTGTGTTATCAGCATACTGTAAATGTGACTGCTTTACTCCCCTCTGCCAATCTCTACTGGATCTACTAGCCCCCTTTGTACTGTTCTTTCAATCAAGACTGATAAGCCTTCAGCTACTATCAGAAACAAGCAAGGGGATAAGGGATCCCCTTGACGAAATCCACGTTGCTATCTGAACGCCGCAGATGGGCTACCATTAACTAATACTGATGTCGTTGCTGATACTAGACATTCCCTTATCCACCTCCTCCATTTGCTTGGAAACCCCATCATTCTACTCATATCATCAAGAAAGCCTCAATTAACCGTATCAGATGCTTTTTCAAAGTCAATCTTCAACAAAAGAGCAGCCTTCTTCTCGCTTTTCAGATCCTGAATTGCCTCATTAGTCACCAAAATACTGTCTCCTATCTGTCTATTTTCCACAAAAGCTAACTGTGTCTCCCATATAACTCCCTTCATCACCCTCCTTATCCTATGTGATAGTACCTTGGAGACCACCTTATATGCACAGTTAATCAAGGTGATCGGCCTATAATCCTCAACACGTTGTGGGGAGCCCTTCTTTGCGATCATAATTATATTAGATGCATTGCCCCCTCTTTCCATTTTCCAATTTTCTAAAACTTCCTGCACCATTGCCACAAAATCCCCCTTCATCACATCCATAAATGTCTTTATTAGATTAAAATTAATCTCGTCCGGTCATGGGCTTTTTGTCCCCCCACAGCTTGCTATAGCACTTAGGATTTCATCCTCATTACATGGTTTTGTCAAACTGGCAGCAGCTTCACTATCTAGTCTCCTTATACCTTCTGATGTCAGAGAGGGTTTGTTCCTATTTGTCTCACAAAATCTGTCCTCAAAATCTCTTTTAAAGCATTCCTTTATATCTTGTGGTTCCTGCAGCCATTCAGATCCTCTCCTTACTCCATCAATCCTATTCGTAGCCCAGTTACTCCTCACATAATTATGGAAGAATCATGTATTGGCGTCCCTTGCTGTTTCCAATTTACTCTAGCCTTCGAACACCATATCCCTTCTTCTTCTTTCTGCATTCTGGTCAACTCTTCCCATACTCTATCAGCTTCCTTGTATTCCTCTTCCCCTGTATTGCCTTGTTCCAAAGTTTTTTCCATTCTGCTCAAACGTAGTTTGAGTCTTTTAATCTTGGCTCTTGTGTTAGTATTTTCCTCCATATTCCACTTTCTGATAACATTCCTCAATGTTTTCATTTTTTCTTTTAACACAAAACCTCTGTATCCCACAACCTCAGTGTCAGTCCCCGTCTTCACTACCAAACTTTTAAACTCCTCATTTTTCAGCCAAACATCTAGCACCATAAAATGTTTCGGGCCCCAATTGACATGTCTATCTTCCAACATTATAGGAACATGATCAGAATGATCTCTCAACCCCCCTTCTTCTTACCAATTGTCATTTAGGCCTCTCCACTTGTCATTAATCAGGAATCTATCCAGTCTACTCATCGCCCCCATGGCAGGTCTATACCACGTGTATCTCCTCTTGCTTAATGGTAAATCATTCAATCCATTTGCTTCCACAAACTGATTAAACTGTACTAATTCCTATCTACACGTCTGGACCCTCTTTTTTTGCGTCTGGACCCTTCCTTTTCTCTCATCCCTCCTCAGGACTGCATTAAAATCCCCAAACAAGCACCACTTCTCATTCATACACCTCTGAATCCGGTCAGATATTAGTTTCCATTGTTCTGCCTTGTCACAAAAATGGACCTGACCCTAATCCGGTCTCGAATCTCATGTGCGCAAGTGCGCGTGTGTGAATCAACATAAATAGAAAGATGTGTGCTACTCTAATTAAAACCTTGATGGCAAGATGATAGATTGTAACACTATATTCATATTTAACTTGATTGTTACTTACGTGTGAAATCCGTGTGGGACATTCGAACACATTATACCACAAATTGGTGCTCTATCATCCCGGAAAGAAAACAAAGTTATGCAAATTAGAAATAGAATTACAAAATGGATATAGAAAATGATTACGTAAAAAACAGAGATAGCATATATCACTTCATAGCAAAAAAACATTTTGGAGTCCAATCAACCATGACATTCATGCAAAACAACTTCTATCAACTAAATTTCGTGCCTAAGGCTTGTGGTTGTTACCTTAAATAATTGGAGACCCGCGTAAATTTCCCATAATTCGACAAAGAGCGGAGAGCATATTCCTATGCCTTTGGACAAACTGAGCATTGCTTCTCCGAGGTGGTTATGGAGAATATCGCCTACACCCGCTTTCTCTGTTGCACGGAAAACTACACCATCAAGATAAATTTGCAACAACCCTTCTGAGCTAGTATCCATAAAGGGCTGGAGCTGGTTCAATCTAGGAGTAGTCACTGTTGGAAAGAATCGAATAATAAGAAAAGGAGAGATTTGTGATTAGGGTTTAGGGTTTATAACAAATCTCTCCATATCTCTCGAGATTTGATGTACCAAAATCACGGAACTTGCCATAACAATTCTTTATCTATATATTGTAACTTGTACACATATGAAACAGACAAGAAAAAGAGAATAAGGAAGAGCTCTTCCTGTAGATGTAGGCTTTCGCCTAACCACATAAATTCGTGTGTGTTTTAATTCCTTTATGGTATCAGACTTAGGGTTCTTATCCCTACTTCACTCATCATCTATCGTCTAAGTCCCTTCGGCAGCAATTCCGATCGATGGGAGATGCATAGCGTTCACTGAGGCCACTAAGGCACTCTCACAACAGATAGCAACCATTAAGGAGTAGCAACAATCAGGATCATCATCTTCTGATGGAAATCGGCCCGATAAATTAGACAAGAACAATTATATTCTTTGGGCATGACTTTTGGAAGTCGCGATTGGAGGGAGAGATTGATATGAATTTTTGACCGACAAGCAGCCGACAGATATAGATCTAGCGTACAAGTTTGGGAGGAAAAGGATCTTCTAGTTTTCTCATGGCTCACCAACAATATGGATCGAAGAATTGTATGGGAATACATCCACTTCTCAACATCAGAAAGTTTATGGCGTACACTAGCCAAGACATTTAAAATCGGAGAGGATAGCTTGCAAATTTTTTATTTAAAGACTTCGGGTCGTTTATCACAAATCTGAGTAGTATCGAGGAGTACTACAACAAATCCAACAACCTTTGGATGGAAATTGACAGGAGGAGGCCAAATCCTATGAAATTTGAGGAAGATATCTTGAAATACAATGAACTACAGTCAGAAGATCGGCTGTTCAAAATTTTGTCCGGACTCGACAGAATTTTCGATACCATAGTCCGGGACATCCTAAAAGTGAAACCACTGTCGAGAGTTGATGAAGCATATGCGACTCTCTGATTTGAAGCTGCACACCAGGAAATATTAAATCCGATGACCAACTCCAAGACCCATCAAAATGCGGGATTGGGTTTGAGCCTGTCAGCCCAAACCTCGGCCCAATCGTCATATGGGCCTATTAAAGTGACCCATCTGGAGACTGTGCTCCATTGGCTGACTTCAGAAATGGGCGGAGCGCATTTTAGTGGGTCGGGTGGTGTCCGACACGAAATACTAACTTGACGGCCCAGAATCGACCCGGATACCCAGATCCGACCCAGTCTCGACCTGAATACACCAACCCAACTACCATGAACCGCCCGTATCTGAATCACCGCCCCGATTCTAGTCGTTTTCATGGCAATCGCCGGTCAGAAGGAGCTATTTCAGCCACCACCTCATCATTCAGGCCCAGGTGTGACTATTGCAGTCAATTGGGACATATGCAGAAAGAGTGTTACTGTAGTCTGTAGAGTCGGCTATCCGGCGAATCACCCGACAAATCGAATGTATTCTGACCAGAATCGAGGGATAGTTGTCGTCGGAGAAGGAATTGGCCAAGAGGACAATGGCTAGCGCAGCTTCGCAGCACTGGGGGTTGGGAGGCGACAACCTGCACCTTAGCTTGCAAACTCCGGCACTGGCAACAGCTATTATGTGAAGATGATCGACAATGGTGAGATAGAGTTGTGCGACCGACAGAACCAAGGTGAGACAGAGTTGCACGACCGACCAATCCAGAATGGAGAGCACCTGTACGCGCTAGCAGGTATAACAACACGGAGGGTGAAATTATCTCCTTGCTCTTCATCTTTTATTGATGCTAAATATTTTCCAGAAGGGTATTTCGGGGATGACGAAAATTTAGATTTTGGGATTATAAATTCATGTGCTGATAGTTCAAAGGAGAAAAATAATCGATGGATATTTAATTATGATGCGACTGATATGATGACCTTTGATATTAATGATCTTTGTGAGATACAGGGTCACCGAAAATGGAGTATTCAAACAGCTAATGGAGAATTGCTGTTTGTTGAGGGTGCTGGGATAATTGAAATCACATCACGTCTCAAATTATTCAATTGTTTATATGTGTCGGCTTTGTCTCATAAATTACTCTCCATTAGCCATGTTACAAAAGAGCTGAAATGTGCAGTCCTAATGCACCCTTCATTTTTCGTGTTGCAGGATATTCGAACGAAGGAGATCCTTGGGCATGGTACTGAACGGGTTGAACTGTACTATGTTGACAAAGTTGCTCTTCCATCAAAATCTTTGTCTGCTCGTAGTCCTGCATCCTAGAAAAGTTGGTTGTGGCACCAACGCTTAGGTCACCCCTCCGATAACTATCTCATGAAACTTTTTCCTCATTTATCTGGTTTACCTATTTCATGTGACTCATGCCTACGGGCTACAGCTCATAGAGCTTCCTTTGCTCTTTGCTTATCACGTACTGATAAACCCTTTTCTGTTATTCATTCTGATGTTTGGGGACCTGCCCCTGTTGTTGAGGATAGTGGATTAAGACATTTTGTCTTGTTTATTGATGACTGCACTCGTATGAGTTGAATATATTTTTGGAAAAAAAAATCTGAGGTTGTTGCAAATTTTATTCAGTTTTATCATATCATTACTACACAATTTGAACTACCCATTAAAATTCTCCGCTCAAATAATGGGGAGAGTTAGTGAATTCTCAAATGTCCATGTTTTGTTCTGACAAGGGGTTGATCCACCAAACCACTTGTCCATATAACCCGGAATAGAATGGTGTGACTGAAAGGAATAATCGCTTTCTACTTGAAATAACTCGTGCAATCATGTTGGAATCTGGGGTACCATAACTGTTTTGGCCTGAGGCAGTTGCCACAGCCGCCTATCTCACGAATCATCTACGTACTAAGATACTGAATCTGGCCACACCTCTCCAGACCTTATCCTCTCATACTCAAGTTCCTCCTTACCTCACCTTACCACCATGGGTGTTTGGTTGTTCTGTCTTTGTTCACATTCCAAAGGTGAACCGTACGAAGTTTGACCCATGTTCTTTGAAGTATGTATTTGTTGTCTATGGAGTACATCAGAAGGGTTATCAATGTTATGATACAGTATCCAGGAGATTATTTACTACAGTCCATTGTGAGTTTGTTGAAGATGAGTTCTATTTTTGTTGTTCTCCTATATCTAGTGGTAAGGGGGAGACCGTGAGTGACCCAATAGATTGGATCAGCTTACCATCCATCATGCTCGAACCACAGAAAGAGCTAACCATTCCTCCCATCACTGAATCGCCACATGTTCGGTCCACAGCCTCATTACTTCTCCTTATAGTGCAGTCTGGAGGCTCTGTGGTACCATCGACCCCTCCTTCTCCGGATATCCAGGTAAGTACTCCTACTAAGCCTTTACTTGAGGAGTGTGTATCTATTGATCCTGCAGGTATCCCACTGACTCACGTGCTCCCTGAACGATCCACCAGAGGCATATCACCTCAAAGATATGTTGCTGATCATGTGTCTGGCTCAAAGAGATATACTATGGCGAACTTGTTTAGGAGAGTGACGTCATCAGCTAAGGCATTCACTATGGCCTTGTATCAGGAGGAGACCCCCAGAAGTGTGGAAGAATCATTGAGTATCCCTGAGAGGCGGAAAGCAATGGAGGAAGAGATGGAGACCTTGGAGAAAAATAATACATGGTAGAAGCGTCAGCTACTTGAAGGGAAGCGTCTCGTTGGGTGCAGGTGGATCTACACAATCAAAAGGAAAGATGATGGAACAGTGGAGAGATTCAAAGCAAGACTAGTGGCGAAAGGATATATCCAGACTTACGGAATTGACTACTTGGAGACATTTTCACCTGTAGCTCAAATAGATACCATTTGTGTGTTGTTTTCTATTGCAGGTAACAGGGACTGGCCACTATATCAGTTTGATGTGAAGAATGATTCTTTCATGGAGATCTAGAAGAGGAAGTATATATGGAGAGTCCACCTGGTTTTTCGACATAGTTCTGGCCCAATGAAGGATGCAGACTGAGGAAGGCTCTCTATGGATTGAAACAATCCCCATGGTCTTGGTTTGGACTCTTCTCCATGGCAATGAAACGATATGGATACCACCAAAGCAACTCTGATCACACCCTATTCTTGAAAAGACGACCTCAAGGAATCACATGTCTCGTTATATATGTCGATGATATGGTAATAACTGGAGATGATATGGAAGAGATAGCAGCCCTAATGCCTAGCATGTTTAAAGAATTCGAGATGGACTAGGGAGCATTGAAATATTTCTTGGGAATCGAGGTACTTCGATCAAGAGGAGGAATTTAAATCTGCCAATGAAAGTATATCTTGGACTTGTTGGCTGAAACGGGTCTCATGGAGTGCAAGCCAGCTGATTCACCCATGTTACCCAACCATGGCCTCAAAATTGTGGACGAGGCCGAACTTGTTGAGCAAAGGTAGTATCAACACCTTATGGGGAAACTGATATACCTCTCACACACCAAAGCTGATATCGCATATGCTGTGAGTATTGTAAGTCAATTTATGCATCTGCCTCAAAAGGATCATTGGGAGGAGCACTCAAGATTGTTCGATATTTAAAGGGCACCACAGACACTGGTGTAATATTAAAAAAGAATGGCCATTTGACTATGGAAACATACACAGATGCTAATTGGGCTGGAAACCCAGTGGATTCCCGATCTACTTCCGGATATTTTACATTCATTGGTGGAAGCCTAGTTACATGAAAGAGCAAGAAACAAAAGGTTGTGACCTTATCAAGTCATGAGGCAGAATTTCGTGGCATTGCAAGAGGAGTGTCAGAATTTTTATATTTGAAGAAGCTGATGACAGAATTGGGCTTTCCACCTTATAGAGCATATTCCTTGAGATGTGATAATAGAGTTGCTGTCAGTTCTCTGAAAATCCGATACAACATGACAGGACGAAACATGTGGAAGTTGACAGGCATTTCATTAAAGTGAAATTGGAAGATGGGGTGACCACACTTCCCTATGTATGATCTGAAGACCAGTTGGCGAACATTTTGACGAAAGCAGGTGCTGGACGATAGTTTCATGAGATTGTGAGCAAGTTGGGTGTTGGACCCTCCAACATCCAACTTAAGGGGGAGTGTTGGAAAGAATCGAATAATAAGGAAAGGAGAGATTTGTGATTATCACAAATCTCTCCATATCTCTCGAGATTTGATGTACCAAAATCTCGGGACTTGCTATAACAATTCTTTATCTATATATTGTAACTTGTACACATATGAAAAACACAAGAAAAAGAGAATAAGGAAGAGCTCTTCCTGTGGATGCAGACTTTTGCCGAATCACGTAAATCCGTATGTGTTTTAATTCCTTTAGTCACTAGCATCCCCATCGGGGTAAACCTCTGGAGCGAATTGAAACGAAAGATCTCATTTACCGCCGCATGGTGTGATACATGAAGTGACCTCGTAGATGTGAGGCAATGCTCGAAAATTTCAGGATTGCTTGTATTCCATAGCATAAGAAATGTGGTGACAAACCATAATGACCATAGGTTTGTTTTCTTGTAACGAAGAGAAACAAATTTATATTATAAAGCAGGCTCATTAAACGACATTCAATCCCCTTCAAATTTTCCAAAACGACATTGTAAGATTTCAGTTTTCTGTCGGCGATTGAAACTCACTCGCATGACCTGTTTGGCTGCCATTGGTCCCACGATTATTGTGTGCAGATAGGGTTTCTTCCGCATTCTTTTCTTTCCTCTCACAATTTGTCCGTCGCTCCCGTCTTCCACCATTTTGTTTTACATTGTTTCTGTTTCTTTGTCTCCACCTTTTGCAGGAAAACGCAAATGCTGAATCATGGAAAGGAAATTTTTTTTGAAGAACCATCGGCAATGATATCAATGTGAGAAACCTAATCCTTTTACTATTGTTTCATTTTTTCTTCAAATGAATCAGTGTTTTTTGTATGTTAGATATCAAAGGCTTTTTCTGCATATGGAAATCCCATCGCTTGATAGGGATTGAATTATCTTCTTTAGGTCCTCGACAGACCGAGAATTGAGAATGCGCTGCTTCAGTACCACCATTGCCAAAAAGAAACGGAAGTTTTTTAATCTTTGCCCTTCTTGCTTCTTTCAAAATCACTCTGGTACAAGAATCTAACCCTTATTTGTGCCATGTGTGAGTAAGCTATCAAATTGGATCTTGGATCCTAGTGATTCACGGGAATTTAATTGTCTTGGGATTTCTGTCATATAAGGCCCTGTTTACTGCATGAGATTAGGGTTGATTAGGGTAGTTTTCGCCATTTTTAGCGACCGTAATCAAACTAGAAAATCTGTTTACTGTGAGGTGGATTGGGATCGTTTTCCAAGGTACAACTCATCAAATCCCCACTGAAATGTCGGTGGATTGGGTGAGAAGAATCATCATTCTTGCTTCTAGGCTTTCGGGAAATAAGTAAGGTACGAAAGGGAAAGATATACAGCAGGAAAAACAGAAAGGAAGCCCAAAGACTGAAACTTGATTCGCTATTTTGAAATAATAGGCCAGAATGGTGGGGAAGGGAGTTGCTCTTCAATGGAAATGGTTACAAATCTTTCACAGCCGCTCCTATACAACTACCTTTCGCCCCATTTTTCTGTGTGATTGAGGTGGATTCAATTTTTTTGATATGTAAAAAGACTATATTATGATTAACACGATAATTACAAACCTACCTTTCCATATATACTTCAACCCCGTCTTCATCTTCGTCTTCATCTTCATCTTCTTCTGTTCTCCTTCAACCCCGTCTTCGTCGCCATAGTCTCTGTAGGCTCAAGCTCCTGATTTTTTCCCAACCCCCATCGTCGTCGCCATAGTCTCTGTAGGCTCAAGCTCCTAATTTTTTCCCAACCCCCATCGTCGTCGCCATAGTCTCTGTAGGCTCAAGCTCCTGATTTTTTCCTTGCTCAAATCCAAATCCGCTGGAGAAATCCATCTCAGAACGACGAGGAAACCTAGTAGTTTGATTCATGAAACCCAAATTAAATCATCAATCATCAAATTCAGTCCCTCCACCTCTTCTCCCACGTTCGCCAAACCGAAACCCTCTCACGTTTTTCAAAACAAAACCCTCCCACATTATATAGGGTGGAAATGAGTTCGGTGCTGGCAAAAATGTTTGACGGAATCAGTTTGCGGACTGGAATGGAGGATAGAGGAGGATTGGAGGTGGAAGGTGAAAAAATTGAAGATGATGAGTTTACGCAGAAACTGTTCGATGCCGGGGGAATGCCAATGCCATTTAATCAGTTTTCTCCATCCCTGTTCTCACCATATGGATTCTTGTTATATTCGGAACCCTAGCACTAATTCTGGTCTACTTTCATCATCATCCTTCCCTTCCTTATGTCAGTTTTCAATTTAATTGCAAATCGGTTTAATCGACTTCGATTCTAAAATTGTTTTGATCAGAACTGGCTGGGAGATTGTTCATCAGTGGAAAAGAAAATTGGGGATCTGAAGCTTGGGAACGAGGTCTGTAGACTGTATGTGAATCTTCTATCCAGAATTAGGATAGATTCAGGTTCCTGAGCTATACTGTGTTTGCGCATCTTTTTCTTGTTTTTTTTATGTATAATTAAAATCTTAGCAGGTGGGAGTTGTGACGGATGCTGAAGAAGTAACCCATAAAGTTTACTTTGAAGTTGAAATCGATGGGAAGCATATAGGTGTGCTTCGTTATGGTTCTGATTTGAGCTCTTGTTGTCATTAACACTTATGTAGAAGCAATTGTGTATGTTTCTCAGATTATGTTATCAGCACATAATCAGCATGAGCAATTTAGTTCCATCATTTCCTGGAAATTTGAATCTTGTGTTTGGAATTCTGTCATATGGATACTTTTGTAGTGAATATTATGGTGCTGAGGCCGTATTTGTTTGATTTCCAAGCCGTATCATCATTGGTCTCTTTGGGAAAACTGTACCAAGAACAGCAGGTAGCTTGTTCATAGTGGGAGTAAATCTAGCTAGTTCATTGTACCTGTCTAATGTGCGTGATTTTAAATGAATGCACTTATGCTTAAACTTCATTTTTCCCTGCAGGAAACTTTCGAGCTCTAGAAATTCCAGCAATTACGCTGGCAATGGTGGTATCCGCAGGCTGTAGAACTTATGCTGCTAGTTTTTACAGGCTGCAGAACTTATGCGGCTAGTATTTTTATTCAAGAATCACTCTTTGTTGGTATAAGTGTTTCTGTATTGTAAAACATTGTTCTGGTTGATATTCAAGGACGAGGTTGTTGGCGTGACTCGTCATATTCTTATTTTGTTAATCATATACTGGTAGTTGGGTTAAATTGGTCAGAGAAAATTCGGTACTTTTTGTTTACTTCGTTTGAGATTGATTAAATATGGATATGGATTGAACTGCAAAACGGGGGTATTTTGGTTTTTTATTGTCATTTAACTGTTCCATCAACCCAAATCAATCTCAAAGTAAACACACGAAACAATAACTAACTCTATCAAAATCAACTTTGGAAACTTGTTTACTGCATTAGACATTGATTTGGCTAACTACCCTAATCAAGATTCATCTGAAAATTTTTTTTAGACAGTAAGGATGCACCAATAAAATATGTGTAGTCCCAATTACAATGCAATATGTACATATTCTATTGATTATACATAATTATTTACACCCAAATTATATGCACCTATCATTATTGAAATTAAAAAGTTGATGACAATCTCATGGACACACACAACAAGAGAACCATCAAGATTGGTTTAGGATTAAAATAATAAAAAGTTGTGATTAAGCGTATAAATAAATATCATTATCATTTTAAATCAAAAATGATAACACAATGATCATTTTAAATTATTTTAAAATATCATTATCATTTTAAATCAAATATCATTTTTCAAAAATTCCTATAAAAAAAATCAAAAATAAAAACACAATGGAAAGGGAAAGACCGAAATGTCCTTCCGACGAATCCTGCCGCACCTTTGGTCTGTTACTGAACGAGGTTATTTATATAATTCCTCCGTCATAACTGATAATCGAGTGGGTCCTATTCGTGGTGCCTTGCGTTTTTTTCTGCATCATGAACATCGGGAAAGGCAGTCCCACTCCACAATCTTCATCGTTTACCTCGTATATCGACACAGACAGATTTAGTGCGTGTTGTTTTGGAGAGGAAGGTATCGGCCCAAGGCAGTGTTGGATTTCTATTTGTGCTGCTTATTTAAAGGCTCTATTTGGATTGTGGGAAGTTTAATTTGATGGCCATGGCGTCGAGGAAATGTTTGCGGAACTTGTTGTCCGAACTTGGGAGGGCGAGGAGCCTGAGCCTGAACCTCAGAGTGAGAGAATATAGTGCTGTCCCGGATGGCATTGCTTCTACTCGCTCTTCGCAACATCTCATGAACTTGGAATATAATTGCAGTGCCCACAAGTAATACTGTAATACCGACCCTGTTTTTGCACCCAAATTCCTTTTATGCTACTTTTGTTGAAATTATATGCTAACAAGGGATGACATTTAGCGGTAATGACAGGAGAACTACGTTGAATGAGCCCTTGTATCATATGGCCACCTGAAATGAGGGAATGTAAAATGGATTGCTAATCTTTTTTATTGTTGTCTGAGGAAATATCTTTATTCATCATTATTGAAGTTCGAGAGAACCATATTTTCTACTGACTTGTTGAGAATATTGATTAGGTGATTTAATTATGTTGCAGCTACCATCCTATTCCAATTGTCTTTTCTCAAGCCAAAGGATCTACTATCTGGGATCCAGAAGGCAACAAATATGTTGACTTTCTGTCGGCCTATTCGGCAGTAAATCAGGTAATGGTCACTTGGAAGGGGTTTCGAGTAAATACTTGTGCGTCCTAGAAAGATGATTATTATGTTGTTCAGCGTTTCTATTCCTGCCAGCATCTACTTTCTTTCACAGGTGCATTCTAAATCTTGACAGGGATCTATCACATGAATGTGTTTTGCAGCGGATTGATCATATTGACCAATGTTGTTCAGTCGTGAGAAATTTTAACATTCATGTTTCAGGGGCATTGCCATCCCAGGATCGTGGGAGCGTTACTGGGGCAGGCTGAAAAGCTTACTCTCAGTTCTAGAGCCTTCTACAATGATCAGTTTCCAGTGTTTGCTGAACGCCTCACCAGCATGTTTGGATATGACATGGTACTACCTATGAATACAGGCGCAGAGGGTGTGGAAACAGCATTAAAGCTGGCAAGGAAGTGGGGGTATCGTGAGAAAAAAAT
>JAOYMZ010029796.1:0-16825 GCA_025802335.1 Pinguicula primuliflora | reverse complement strand
CTAAGAGAACATGGGATGAGCAGATCCGGTTAGATTTAGTAGGATTAAACCTCTCCGAGGACATGACCTCTGATAGGCCGAGTTGGAGACGTCATATTACGGTTAAAGATATATATGACTATATAGAGTAGTTATTTGTGTATGGACCTCTAGGCTGTTAGAAATTAGCGGGATATACTAATGGATATTTGCACCTAATGGTATTTTATCTGTTTAGTTGGTTCCTTATTTGTGTAGACATTTATTTTATTTCAGATATATATGTAGTGTATGATTGAGGTAAGTAGTTTATTTTTTCTATAGTCACTTATTCCTTTTATTATTGTTATAATAATAATAATTACTATTTTTACCACTATTATTAGGATTATTATTACTATTATTATGATTAATACTACAATTACTAGGATTATGTGTTTTTTTTAGCTGAGGGTCTCCACGAAAATAATCTCCCCATCCTGTTGAGGGATTGGGGTATGATTGCGTACATCTTACCCTCCCCAGACCCTGTCTAAGGACGAGATTTAATGGGTATGTTTGGTTTGGTTTGATTTGATTAACTATGCTGGAACTTTCTGTTTCCAAACTGTTGCCCCCGATTTCCAATGGTGCCCTTTTTTTATAAGCGAAATTTGTATTACAAAAAAAACGAGTGGGCTGTAATGTTTACAAAAGAGTTTCAAATGGGCCATTAGTTTCCGCCCCCCATCCAAAATGATCCAGTGATCTGAATTAGGAAGAGAAACAAACGAAATGAAATTGTCTCCGTTGTTATGACATCTCATCGTGATCATTGGAAGCCTCCTTGTGCTTGGCATTCCAACCATTTTGCGAAATTCAGATCACCTTGATTTCCATTTTAACCAAAACCAGCTATATTCTTTGATTTGGTGCACAATTTGCCTTGGTTTCGTCACTGCATTTTCGAAATGCTTCTTGTTCCTTGCTTGCCAAATCGCTCAGTTTGATGCTATCAACATTGCTTTCCATGCAGTTTTTGTTAGATCTCAATTTTTTTAGCAAGAGTTAGATCTCAGTTTGTCTTAAGATTGTTAGACAATCTCCTTTTGTCTTAAGATTGTTAGAGGAAATCGTGTTTTTAGACACAAAATTTCCTTGCATGCACTGATCTACTTCTTGCTTAACTTTGTTAGTCAATCTGCACCAAATAACTTGCAAGAAATAGATATTAAAAAAATAACAGTATAAGATTGCAGGAAACTATAAGGTTTACTGTGAGACGTGAACCACGATTTCCTTAAGACAAATTCGTCCTCTCCTCGGTACCTTGAGATTTTGGCCGTTCGTCTCCCAGGATACAACAGAGTATGGATAGCTAAACCCGGCACGGCTGCGCTATTCCAGCGAACTCGAACAATGTCTTTCTTCTATCACCAAGGACTCAAAACAGAAAGGGCCCAAAGAAAGCACAAAACTTGAATCCTAAACTCAATGTATTTTTGTGTGTATGTAAGTGTCTCTTCAAGCATGGGAGGATCCTCATGTATCAATTTTACTGGCTGATCAGTAGACGTGATATCCTTGAACTGTTCTGCTGTTTGTGTAAACGAGTAATACAATTCACACAGATATCTTCCTGACACTGTTTCGGTTCTCATGATTTATGTCTATTTTGGTCTTGGACATCTACCTGGTTCTGCGAGAGTTTCTAGATAATTCAGCCCCCACAATTCTCCTTCGAAGCACCCTTATTCTCTCTCACATAGGTGATCACTTAATTAAGAGTAACTCGCATTACTCCACTCGGACAACTCCACTCGAATTTCCGATACATAAGGATCATTAAAAGTCAAAGTGCTTAGCCTTTCCTGTAGATATCACTGTTTGACATTACGAATGTATTCTCAGGTTTACCTCGACGGAGTCGAGCTGACTCCGACATATTCGAGTTTACCCCGACAGTGACTACCAAGGTTACTACAGGTAGGTTGTCCTTTTGAACTTAGATCTTGAGATCTCCAGTCAACTAGGTTGAGTTTCCATTGCATCAATCTTATCGTTCTATGGGCTTTAAACCCATTCCTCTCGATGTCTTTTCAACTTAATCTCTATTTAATCCTTTGGTTAGCGGATCCGCTATGTTATCTTTTGACTCCACAAAGTCAATGGTGATAACTCTAGTTGAGACCAGTTGTCTAACGGAATTATGTCGGCGACGTATATATCTCGATTTACCGTTATATAGCACATTGTAGGCTCTACCAATTGTAGATTGGTTATCGCAATGTATACAAATTGTCGGTATCGGTTTTGGCTATTCTGGAAAATCTTCCAAAAAATTGTATAACCATTCAGCCTCTTTGCTACATTTATTCAATGCCACAAACTCAGATTCCATCGTGGATCTGGTTATTATGGTCTGTTTAGCTGATTTCCAAGAAATCGCTCCATCTTCAATAGTGAAAACATACCCACTAGTGACTTTGAATTCTTATATATCAGAAATCCAAATTGGATCAGTGTATTCTTCTAATACGCAAGGATCTCTGGTATAATGTAGCTTATAATCACGAGTATATCTAAGATACCTTGATACTCTTGTGATTGTTTTCCAGTAGTCACTTCCCGGATTACTTGTGAATTTACTCAATATACCAACAGTATAGGTGATGTCTGGTCTTGTACAACTCATTAAGTACATTAGACTGCCTATCACTCTAGCATATTCTATTTGAGCGATGCACTCTCCTTTATTCTTTGACAAATGTTGACTCGTATCAATTGGAGTTCTAGCCAAGCTAGAATCATACTTATTAAATTTGTCAAGAATCTTGTCAATATAGTGTTACTGACTTAATATGGTTCTACTTGGCGTTTTCATAATTTTATTTCCTAAAATTACATCCGTCAATCCCATATCTTTGATATCAATCCTTTAGTTAAGCAAGCCTTTGGTACATTTTATCATTAGATCATTGCTGCTCATAACTAGTATGCCATCTACATATAAACACAGGATCACATATTCTTGTTCTGTAATCTTTACGTAGACACACTTATCACACTCATTGATCTTGTACCTATTGATCATCATGACATGATCAAATTTCTCATGCCACTGCTTGGGTGCTTGTTTAAGTCCGTACAATGACTTCACAAATCTACAAATTTTCTTTTCTTGTTCAGGAGCTACATAACCCTCAGGTTGTTCCATGTAGATCTCTTCATCTAGATCTCCATTAAAAAAATGGTTTTTTACATCCATTGATGTACTTCAAGATTTCGCAATGCAGCAATTGCTAAAATCAATCTTATTGAATTTATTCTCGACACGGGAGAATAAGTATCAAAGTAATCATAACCTTCTTGTTGATTGTATCCTTTGATTACAAGTTGAGCCTTATACTTCTCAATTGTTCCATCTATGTTCATTTTCGTTTGAAAACTCATTTGGAAGCTAATGGTTTACATCCCGTAGGAAGGTCCACTAGTATTAGACCACAACAATTACGTTCTGTGGGCAAGGAAGATGGAATTAGTAATAGTCAGCAAGGATCGCCTGGAGTATATCTCCAGCGACGCCAAGGAACCACCTAAAGGTAGCCCAGGTTACAAAGAATGGCGCAAGCAAGACACTCAGGTATTCCAGTGGATTACCGAATCCATTGATCGAATACTAGTCGATCAATTCATATATTATCCAAATTCCTTTGAACTCTGGAAAATCCTCACACGGACATTCAATTCCGGTGAGGATAGTTTACAAATTTTTGATCTAGTGACAAGGGTCGACTGGATTGTGCAAGGGTTACTACAGTTGGAAGAATATTATTCCCAGTGCGACTCCTTATGGACGGAGATTGGCAGGAGACGGCCAAACCCGATGAAGTGTGTTGAAGATATAGGAACACACAACCAGATTCAAATTGAGCATAGACTATTTAAGTTTCTGGACGGATTAAATCCATTGTTCGAGGCAATTATTGAGATATACTCAAGGAATTCCCTTTGCCCTCGATTGATGCCGCCTACGCCACTTTATGGCGAGAGGTCGTACAAAGTCAGATTTGGAAATCCAACAACACAACCTCCGATGGGTCAGGAAATTCATCATCGGGCGAAATTAGGAGTGGTCTAGCAGTTTACGGACATGGGGTGACAGACACAAGTCGTCACACCCAGCCAGTCAGAGGTTTGACCCAACCATCGATCAGAAGCCCCGAATCTCGGCGGCGATTCATCATATCGACATCCTTTCTGCGACTATTATCAGAATCTAGGCCACTGGAAGAATGATTGCTATAAATTAAACAGGAATCTGTGGTCTAACCGTGGTGGACGGCGAGGCGAACACAACACTTTTGGACGACATGGCGGCCGTGCTGCCATTACTGATGGCGATCACTACCCGCATGAGGAAAAAATAGCAGATGGAGTCACCACCGTAAATCTGGGACACGGCGGAGGCGAATTTGAGCAGGCGAGAGAGAACGACGGGATCCGCATAGAGACTATCGAGACCTGCCTGCACGAGGCAGCCGCACTGACCCGGGCTACAGGAATTTATTGAAGGAAGATGGGCGTGAAATTACCCTTACACCCTTTGTTATCTAACTCTTCTTGTTATTTTCCCCAAGGGTGTATCGGTACATTTATTGGTGATAATTTTGAGATTAAATTTTGGCCGAATTTTAAAGATGTTGCAGGAATTATTGGGCCGAAATTGAATGATGGTGTAGGAAGTGTTGAATCTGGGCAGAAATCAGAAGGCAGACCTAGATTAAATGTAATTAATTCTTTTGTTAAAACAACCCACTAGGTTGAAAAAATTGCTTCCGCAAATACGGTAAAAAATTTAGGCCTCAAGTAGAATTCTGAGTGAATTTTTAATTGCGGGGCTACTTATACGATTACTTATGATTTATCTGATATTGTTGAAGTACAGAAAACCCAGAAGATAGTTGTTCAGACAGCTAGTGGCTCGTTTGCCCAGTGAAAAGTGCTGAAATTATTGAAATTTCTCCGTCTATGCAATTATCTAAATGCCTTTATGTTCTGTCTTTGTCCTATAAATTGCTATCGATTAGCCATATCTCAAAAGAGTTGAATTGTGTTGTGGTGATGTATCCCACTTTTTATATCTTACAGACATCCGTATGAGGAAAATAATTGGGTGTAGCACTGGACGGAATGGCTTGTACTATGTCGATGAAGTGGATTCAAAGGGACGGACACTCCTGACTCGTGGATCTCCAGACCCTCAAAATTTGTTGTGGCATCGCCGTCTTGGCCATTCTTCCCAGTCTTACCTCAGTCGATTATTTCCTAAACTTTTTAGTGCACCTTTCCATTGTGAAACATGTATTTTGGCGAAAAGCCACAGACAATCCAATTTATCTAAACATGTCCGTGTCAAAAATATGTTTTCCTTAGTTCACTCTGATGTTTGGGGACCAGCACCTATTACTGGGGGCCAGGGAATATGTTATTTCGTACTTTTTATTGATGATTGCACTCGTATGACATGGGTATACCTACTGAAAAATAAGTCTGAGGTTTTCGAGAAATTCGTTCTTTTTTACCGCATGGTCCTTACCCAGTTTAATGCTAAAATCCAAGTCTTTCGTTCTGATAATGGGTGTCAGTTTGTAAATTACCCAATGAAAGTTTTTTGTGAGGAAAATGGATTGCTACACCAGACCTCTTGTACCTATTCCCCACAGAAGAATGGTGTAGCAGAACGAAAAAATAGTTTCCTTCTTAAGATAACTCGTGCTTTAATGATTGAGTCGAGTGTCCCATCATATTTTTTAGCCCGAAGTTGTCTTGACAGCAGTTTATTGAGCAAAAGACTACCAACTAAAATTTTACGTTTTCGAACTCGTTTTCGAACTCCCGTCCAAACATTATCTGATTTTACACAAGTTCTACCTTCTTTATCTTTAACTCCTCGAGTTTTTAAGTATTCTATTTACGTGCATATCCCGAAAGTGAATCATTCTAAATTGGATGCCTGTGCTGAGAAATGTGTGTTTGTGGGGTATGGAGAACTTCAAAAGGGCTACCACTGCTACAATCCCCAGACGCGTAAGGTAATCACTACGATGGAATATGATTTTGTCAAAACCGAATAATATTTCTCCTCGTCTCAATCAAGGGGTCAGGGGGAGACTCCGGGATCCGACACCCTTGATTGGCTCATTTTCTCCTCTCTAGCCACAGAGCCACAATCGACTCATACGCCTCACGCGTCTTGCCCAGATCTATGTAATGATACTTCGACGCCTGCATTTCATGTGCCTCACGCACCTACTATAGCATCTCCGACATCGACTCATGTGCCTCATGCACGAGAGCCATCCCGAGGGACAAGTACACCACCTTCTGATGTCGACGACGTCGACATAGTACACCCAAACTGGGAAGAGCTGCCACAGTTAGGGTCTTCTATGGATATCCAGGTAAGTACTATTCCATCTGAGGCTCCTATTTCTATGGATTCTGTGACTAACTATGATGTAGGGGGTCCAACTATACCGAGATATACACTGCCAACTCGGTTAACCAGAGGTGTGAAACCAAAGTACACACCAGACCATGATTCTAGATCTCAGATATATCCTGTAGCTGACCTAGTCAGGGGGAGCTTGACTGAGACGGCTCGAGCATTTGCCACTGTTATATATACTGATGGGGTACCTCGGACAGAAGTTGAAGCCTTGGATATGCCAGAATGGCGATGTGCTATGGAGGAGGAAATGAGTGCTCTACGGAAAAATGGTACTTGGGAAAGATGTCTACTACCGTATGGGAATAAACTTGTCGGGAGTAGATTGGTATATACAGTGAAGCAAAATTCAGATGGGTCGGTTGAAAGATATAAAGCCCGCCTTGTGGCTAAAGGGTACACACGGACGTATGGAATTGACTATTCAAAGACATTCTCTCCATTGGCTAAATTGAATACTATCTGAGTTCTATTTTCTGTTGTTGCGAACTTGGATTGGCACTTACATCAGTTTGATGTGAAGAATACTTTCCTGAATGGACACTTGAGTGAAGAAGTATATATGGATGGACCGTCTGGTTTTTCTGGAGATTTTCGTGATGGGGAAGTATGTAGATTGAGGAAGGTGCTATATGGCTTGAAACAGTCACTGAGAGCATGGTTTGGACGATTTATAGTGGTTATGAAGAAGTATAGGAATCTTCAGAGCAACTCAGATCACATGTTGTTCCTAAAGCGCCGAAGTCAAGGAATCACCTATTTGATTATTTATGTTGATGATATAGTGATCACTGGGGATGACATAGAGGAGATTCAGACACTCCGAGAAAATTTGTTCAAAGAATTTGAGATGAAAGATTGGGAGGCTTTAAAATATTTTCTTGGAATTGAGGTGTCTCGGTCAAAGAAAGGTATCTATATATCTCAAATAAAGTATGTTCTCAATCTTTTGGCTGGTTATTAGACAACAAAACTGCAGACACACCCATGGTGGTGAATCACGGTTTGAAGATTGTTGAAGGGGCGGAGAGTACAGACAAAAGTAGGTATCAACACCTAGTGGGGAAGCTCATTTACCTCTCACATACTTGTCACGACATTGCTTATGCTGTTGGGGTTGTAAGTCAGTTCATGCATGACCCCCAAAGCCGTCATATGGATGCAGTGCTCAGAATCTTGAGACGTCTCAAAGGAACATCTGATAATGGACTTTTTTTTCAGACGAATTGACACTTTAGGATTGAAGTTATACAGATGCTGACTGGGCTAGCAATCTCGTGGACCGAAGGTCGACATCTGGGTACCTCACTATTATTGATGGCAATCTTGTCACTCAGAGAAGCAAAAAATAGAAAGTAGTTGCACTATCAAGTGTTGAGGCAGAGTTCAGAGGCATGGCCCATGGCTTGACCAAAATATTGTGGCTCCGAAATTTGATGATAGAATTGGGCTTTGGACCGTTTGAAGCATGTCCCCTTACGTGTGATAACCGAGCAGCTATTCATATTTCTCATTATCTAGTCCAACATGATAGGACTAAACACGTGGAATTGGATCGTCCCTTCATCAAACAAAAACTTGAAGGCCATCAGCCATTTATGAAGTCTGAAGATCATCCGACAGACATCTTAACCAAGGCCATCAGCAGTCAAATATTCCATGATGTATTGTGCAAGTTAGGCGTTCGTCACCCCACGTCTAACTTGAGGGAGAGTGTTAAACATGGAAACAAATAACAGAAGATAAGGAAAAAGATTTGGAAGATTTGGTCAAATCTTTTCCCTTATACAAATTCCGAAATTGTAGGATTTGTTGATGATTGTAAAGTCTATATATACATAACCACTGTAAAGGAGAAGTAAGTAAGAAAGAGTGAAGAAAACTCTCCCGTAGATGTAGGCAATTTGCTAAACCACGTAAATCTTTGTTCTTCTTTTCTGTTTTTCACAATCTTACAAATCATTTTCTACAATCAAACAGTTTGTTCCTAGTGTACACCCAAGTACTTAGCAAAAATACATTGTCTTCATTTCTTGCTTCGTGTTTCAAACATCTTTCTTTCACATTTATGAGATAAGTTTCAGTTTCCTGCATTTTATGTTTGATGAGTTGCTTCTTCCAAAAATGCAACTTCCTCTCAGACTTGTGGCTTTGAAGTCATGGGCAATATTTTAGCGCTTACGTATGTTTGTCAGTTCAAATTGCCCAACGCTTATTCATTCTTCTTGATTATCTTTGTCATCAATATTCAGTAGTTTATACACTGTTAATATAAACGTCGAGTGTTAGTCAGAGATATTTATGGAAAGGATTGACTTTCAATCCTTCCCTTATTTAACAGGATTTGAGTTCCTGAATCCCGGGATTTACCATGGCGAGATGACTGTTGTTAAGAATACTTGTACATTGTAAAGGGCGAAAAAAATAAGAAAATACAAGGAAGAGCTCCTCTCATAGATGTAGGCTTATACCGAACTACATAAATCTTTATCTTGTTCTTTTCTTTATGGTATCAGAGCAGGTAGATACTGCGGTATTGTCATCTACTCATTGAGTTTTTCCGACAAAGGTGTTGCCAACATTGGTCGACCTGGCAGTACTTACAGAAACTGCAAAGATACTTAGCCAACAGTTGTGTGAGATATTCAAGGGATAGTTTGAGACAATACTATGCAAAATATTGGCAGAGAAGCCAATATGCCAGGAATACGCCCGCCGACAGAATACTGGACAAACTAGTGACAAATCTCACGGTGATGGGCCAAAGCAGCCCGTAATACAATTGGAGAATGGTTCGGGTTCCACGACGGGGCAAATCGCTTAAATTGGATTTGGGTCAGGTCAAGCCCATCCCGTCCAAACAAAATCAGATTACCAATAGAATTGTCGTTCGCCGTCATTCTCCGATTTTTGGTTAGAAATGTTGGATATCCAGCCGGATTCATCATCTCGGCATAAGATTTACGAGCAATGTGAGGGAACCGGCCGGCTACGATGTGAGTGCAACCACCCGGTGCCATCTGAGTTGCAGCGACAATCTGGAGCCCTCGACGAGAAGATGAAATCATACAAGGCAGAAAATGAAATCAGGACCGCGGGGAACGATTGTGCAAATCTAGATGTCGTGAGGCAACGACACAACGCCCAGGTCACCATCCCTGTGCATAAGTCGGAAGTTTGGAGACGAAAATCTGCAAGTGGCAAAGTTGTTTCACGGGAAGATTTTTCTTCACAAAATAGAGACAGACTCATGGGTAAACTTGTTTCACGTGAATACTTTTCTTCACAAAATGGAGGCCGACTAATCAAATTGAATTTCGAGGGAGGAGGGGACTTGTCTTCACGTGGAGGTGCTAGGGCAATGAGTAAAAAATTACCACCCAACCCCTCCATTAATAATGGAGCAAAATTATTTTATTCTCGATGTTTTGAAGATTCCAATGAATCAGTGGCTCATTTTAATTTATGCTTGAAGAATGGGGTAAAAAAATAGTGATTTGATATTTGACTGTGGAGCTACTGATACAGTCACTTACGATGCGCTGATATGGTGACTAGAAAGAGTTTACGAAAAAATCATATCCAGACGGCTAATGATGAACTTGGTCCGGTTAAAGAATCCGGGAAGATTGAGATTACTCCGACCCTTAAGCTTACTAATTGTTTATTTGTGTCTTCTCTCTCACATAAATTACTTTCTATTAGTCATGTGACTAAAGAATTGAACTGCAAAGTAACTATGCATCCATCTTTTTGTGTGTTGCACGATATCCAGAGAGGCAAACTCATTAGGGTGAAGCGGGGCAACAGGCTGTGTACCAGCAATGTTCGATAATGGAGTAATCCAATCAAGTGGGTCATATACTTCACAATTCTCCACTTGACTCCTTGATTTGATACCCTGATAATAAAATTCCAACTCCACAAAATCACAATGAAAAGTCGTGAACACCTTGCGAGACACCGGATCATAACATCGATATCCCTTTTGATGTTATGGTCCAGTGCCATAGCCATTCCTTTTTGATGTTATGATCCAGTGACATACCTCTTTAGATAGGAAACCCAAAGAGTTTAGGAAATAATTTTTGGAAATACCATCAGACAGGTGACCCAATCTATGGTATCATATCCATTCCTTTTTAACGCACCTACTCCAAACATTCAATGCATCACCAACAGTAGCAACCTCATTCACATAATACGATCCGGCCCACTTGGTGTCACGCTCAATAATTTCCTTTTGATCTACTTTACCTTAATTGGGAGAAACTTGGTAACTTTGAGGAGTAAAAACCAGAAAGTGGTTGAACTGTCTAGCGCCGAAGCTGAGTTCATAGGGATTGCTAGGGGCGTGACAAAGATACTGTGGTTGAGAAAGCATTTGACTGAACTTGGTTTCCCATCTGATTGACCATGCCCTTTGAGATGTGATAATAGAGCTGCAGTCCATATTTTAGAGAATCCAGTCCAACATGATAGGACAAACCATGTGGAGATAGATCGCCATTTTATCAAAGAGAAGCTCGAAGACAAGATCATCACCCTTCCTTTTGTGAGATTTGAGGATCAACTAGCAGATATATTGACTAAGGTTATGGCAGGACAAGCTTTCCGAGAGGCTGTATCCAAGTTGGATATTGGACATCCCAATACCCAACTTGATGGGGAGTGTTAGTCAGAGATATTTATGGTAAGGATTGACATTCAATCCTTCCTTTATTTTTCGGGATTTGAGTTCCTTGAATTCCAGGATTTACCATGATGAGATGACTATTGTTAATTTAAAGAGAATCCTTGTACACTGTAAAGGGTGAAAAAATAAGAAAATACAAAGAGGAGCTCCTCCCGTTGATGTGGGCTTATGTAGAACCACATAAATCTATGTTCTTTTCTTTTCTTCACCGAGTTAGATCATTCTGCATTCCCACAGTGTTACTGCAAATGTTGAGCTTCTGTGGATAGCTCCTGTTTCAATGTCTTGGAAATGCCAAGGTCATTGTTGCTATTAGTTTTGTGATGACTGTTTGGTTTTTGGAGGAGATGCTATTGCTGATCTGCCTGTATTCACATTAGACTTCTGTTTTCAGAGAATGACTTCTAGGAAAGCATTCGTATTGCAATTTATTATTTTTCGATTTTCATTCTACACCTCCACATTAGTTCATTTATTTAGGCAGCTCATACTCGATACTCCTCCGTTTGCTGATATTACCTTTATTGCTTGCTCTTTTGGCTTCGTGTATAACCATCGTGCATCAGTTTATTATTTACTCCAAACAAATCATGTCTGTTTACTTATGTGTGTACAACATGTGAATATTTTTAAAGTTTGTCAGCTCTAATTGTTCAGCAATGTGTCATTCTTGTTGATTATCTTTACCATAAACATTGAGTAGTTGATATACTGTTAATATATATGTCGAGTTGTTGGCTCATTCTACATTTCTACAAGCTTACCGTTAAATAGGATGACTCTAACTATAATTCACATGAATGATGGAGATGGAATAGGCTTATGAACTACTTCATTGCTTCATTTTTGCCTTATTTGTTTGTAATGGTGGAGTTCATGTTGGTATTTTTCATAAGTAATTGTATATTGTAAAACATCCATATTTGTAGCGTTCTTTTTTACACCACATCTATTTGCACATATTAACAATTTCTTTGTGTATTAATCCATTTTTTTGGACAGTTCCTAAATTTTCTTTACATTATTGTACTCGGGAAGCCACGCATAATTTTCTTGTATTTTATAAACGGAAAACGAAAAGGAATTATGATAGTATAAAAGGAAAAAAAATATAACTACACTGTTCGGCGTGCAAAGTCATTTATTGATTCTCTTCATCTAGGGTTGTTCTTTTTATTAAAAACATTGCAAATTATGAGCAGACGTCTTTCCGTCTGATGCATCCAAAAATCTGCAGCGAAAATGGTGCTGCAGCTGCATTGTTATTTCCCGTCTGTCTTCATCAGACTGGACGTGCCTGCAGGCGGCACATTGACGCACACAGGAAAAAAAAAATTAACTGCACCATAATACAGTGCAATAGGGACATTTACTTGAGAAATCCAAGGGACGAGTTCATTTATACATTTTCATTTAGTTACTTTCAAGCTTGACATATGGGTCGTCTATTCTTCCACTTCATCAGAAAAGCTGCAGCTAATGGCAGTTAGGTGCATCAGCTTACGCTGCAGCTAAAGCAGGTAGGTGCAGGTGAATGATTAATTTATATTAGAAGTATTTATCCCATGAGCGTGAAATTTTAGTTGAAATTGTTTAAATAAGAATTGTGGTAAGAATTTATAACCTTAAACTCAAGATTTTAATGGTGATACATACATTTCTACCAAATTAACTCACACGCGCACCTGCACACACGAGCCCTGAACTGATCGTAAACGGTCGAGCTCACTTCTTCTTCATGAGCTCTCGTGACCCGAGTGTTGGGCCGTACCAGCTTCTTTCCCCTTTCTTCCGAATTCTATCATGGTATCGGAGCCAATAATTGTCTAACTTCGGAAGAAATTCGGCTTGTATACGCTTCCGCTCTTCTGAAAAATTCTTCGGTGTGGCGTTCAAATCCGACAGGGCTTGCCTAGTCGGACTTGAGGGAAAGTGTTAGAAGTATTTGTCCCATACCGGTTGTGAAACCTTAGTTAGACTTGTTTAAATAGGAATTGTAGGGAGAACCTATCACCTTGAGCTCAAGATTTTAATGGTGACACCCACATTTCTACCAAATTAATCCCCACGCGCACCTGTACACACGAGACCCAAAATGATCGTAAACGGTTGGGCTCGTTTCTTCTTCATGGGCTCTCGTGACCTGAGTATTGGGCCGGCACAGCTTCTTTCCCCTTTCTTCTGAATTCTATCATGATATCTGAGCCAATAATGGTCTAACGACCGAAAAAATCTCGTCTGTATACGCTACTACTCTTCTAAAAATTCTTCGGTGTGACGTTCAAGTCCGACAGGGCTTGCCTAGTCAGACTTGAGGGGAGGTGTTAGAAGTATTTATCCCATACCGGTTGTGAAACCTTAGTTGGACTTGTTTAAATAGGAATTGTGGGGAGAACCTATCACCTTAAGCTAAAGGTTTTAATGGTGACACCCACATTTCTACCAAATTAACCTCCATGTGCACCTGCACACACGAGACCCGAACTGATCGTAAACGGTCGGGCTCGCTTCTTCTTCATGAGCTCTCGTGCCCCAAATGTTGGACCGTCTCAACTTCTTTCCTCTTTCTTCTGAATTCTATCAATTTAGCGTGTGACTTTTTCACAAGGATTTTGAATGAAGACTCCGCCATTATCCAAATAGGTCCCGTGCAAGATAATTTGACGATATATCCCACTTCTCCCCCACTCTTCAATAAAACCAAACTAAACATACCCAATAAATTTCGCCCTTATACAGAGTCTGGACCCCACTCCCCAATACGAAATGCAATTAATTAGGCTGGATGAAAAGCAGGCCCCATGTGAATGGCCATGCTGGACTGTGGAATGGGAGGTAAACAAACTTAAAATGGTATTTGGTTAATCTATCATTTATTTGGTTAATTCATGGAGTTTCATATATGATATAATATAGTATATTAAAATATATATAAAACTTAAAATGATAGTTTGTTTAGTATTTATAGTTTACAAAATTTATAATTACATGAAATTTATTGCATTTAGTCTTAAGGTTTATGTACTTAGTCTTAGGGTTTATATGATAGGATTTTAGATTTTTACGGCGACGAAGCCGCCGTAATACTAATTTCAAAAAATAAATATTTGGCCCTAGGGTTTATGCATTTAGTTCTACAGTTTATGCATTTAGTCCTAGGATTTATAGGATATGGGTTTAGATTTTTACGGCGGCGAAGCCGCCGTAATATTAATGTTAAAAAATAAATATTTAGCCTTAGGATTTATGCATTTAGCCTTAGAGTTTATGTATTTAGTCTTAGGGTTTATAGGATAAGGTTTAAGATTTTTACGGCGGCGAAGTCGCTATAATATTAACTTTAAAAATAAATATTTAGTCCTATTTATACATTTAGCTCTAGGATTTATGCATTTAGTCATAAGACTAAATTTATAAACCCTATGACTAAATGCAATAAATTTCATGTAATTATAAATTTTATAAAGAATAAATGCAAAATAAACTAACTATCATTTTAAATTTTATATATATTATATTATATTATATTATATTATATAGTATAGTATAGTATAAGAGTTGTGATGTTATCCAACCTAATTAATTGTATTTCGTAGTGGGGAGTGGGTGAGGAGTGGGATAGGGGTAGGAGGAAGGAATGTGATATATCAGTTATGATAATTTGAGCACCCGTGGTGCTGCACCGCACTTCGCACTGCGGTGTAGCTACATCGCCTATACTTATTTTAAATTTTTTTTTATTAAAGGACAGGTGTCGGTCTAAAATTAGTTTGTTTTGTTTTTTATTTTCTTTAAAAAATTTGCGACGTGTCAATAGCTAATTGGTCAAAAAAAGTTAACTTTTTTGATTTTTTGTCCATTTTAAAATTAGACCCGACCCGGATGCGATCCGGGTCGGGTCCCAATTTCCCAATGCGGAATCGTACGATTTTAAACCGCACGGTGGAGGCCGGGTTCGTTCCGGTGCAAATCTTCAGCACTACCTCCAATGCATGGGATGGGATTACAAGGGGTTGTAGCAAAATATTTTGGATTTTCATTGGAACACAATTGAATGGGGTAAGATCAAATCAAAAAACACCAAACATATATATTTGGAGATATTTTGATTGATTTTTGCATCCGAATCCAATTCAGGTTCTACTTTGGATTACACGGGTTGCGATAAACAAGATTGTTCAGAAAATTATAGCTGAGGACATGACTAAGTGGGAATTTACTCGTCCGCATTGACACAAATATTCTAAAATCCATGTTATTTATTATTTAATCATTGAAAAAATACACAAAATAATGGGAAATGATTGGTACACAAACTAATTATAAACAAAATTTGGTGTAGAACCAAAACTACGCCGATTCAATCAAATTGGTGTCTTTTTTGTTTTCATACACTGGAAGCTCTCCAGGCCACTACACAAAATAAATCGATGCTCACGGAGGCTCATACTGAAAGCCAACATCCAAAGAAAGATCCGACCTTGTGACTAGCGAAGCCCCAGCTCCGGGAGCAGAAGACAGTATGGCTGCTCTAATTCACTCCCCATTGTGTAATCCCAATAGGAATGTCGTGTCCTGATGAAATCCCCAGATATCAGCAAAGGAAACATCAATTATACGGTCTGCCAGACTAGACGCCCCAACTGGTCGGAAAGGATCCAAATTGGTGTCTTCAATTGAGTTATTTCACATCTGGTTGTGGACCCTTCTTATTCCTACCTTCGTCGGTTATTCCCTCAGCTTTTGAAATTTCCCTTCCATTGTGAGACCTATGTTTTGGCCAAAAGCCACAGACAACCATTTATTTCTAAGCATACTCGCGTATCGCATGTGTTTTCGTTAGTTCATTCGAATGTTTGGATACTTTACCTCCTATAGACCATTTATTTCTAAGCATACTTTACCTCCTATAGACTATGTGACTAATCATGATGCAGGACTGGACTCGACTATGCCCAAGTATGTTCTCCCTCCAAATATTACTCGGGGCATAAAGCTAAGGAAGTATACTCTGGATTATGATCCTAGGACCCAGAGGTATCTGGTGGCTGACCTAGTCAGGGGGAGCCTCACTGTGACTGCACGGGCATTCTCTGCTTCCCTTTATACAGATGAGGTGCCCCGAAATGAAGTAGAAGCTATGGATAGACCTGAGTGGAAGAAAGCTATGAAGGAGGAAATGGATGCCTTGAGAAAAAATAAAACTTGGGAGACAGTACAGTTGCCTAGAGGAAAGAGACATATTGGCTGCAAATGGGTATACAATGTGAAGAGGAGAGCAGATGGATCAATTGAACGATATAAGGCCAGATTTGTTGCAAAAGGATACACCCAAACGTATGAGATCGATTACTCAGAGACTTTTTCACCAGTGGAAAAATTGGACACCATTCGAGTATTATTTTCGATTGCAGCGAACTTGGACTGACACCTCCATCAGTTTGATGTAAAGAATACATTTCTGCATAGAGATTTAGAAGAAGAGGTCTACATGGAGGGGCCACCAGTTTTTCTGACAACTTTGGGTCAAATGAAGTATGTAGATTGAGGAAGTCATGCGGGCGTAAAATCATGTTTAGAAATTATGGTAGTTTGTACATTTCTATACATATGTAATCAATCAGCTTTGATTATGGATCTTGATTGCTTTGATTATGGAT
>JAOYMZ010029795.1:0-33154 GCA_025802335.1 Pinguicula primuliflora | reverse complement strand
CGGTGCGGCCACGCGTAGATCACATGTATGATGGATCATACATTCCATATTACCAGACGGCAAGTCCTATGATGGGGTACTCAATGAATATTCCACCACCATTGAACAGAAAACATTTCAACGAAGACACAGGTCTGCTTGAAGTGGGCCAACTGTTCAGAGATAAGCCTCATCTTCAACATTCAGTAATGAAATACCATATTATGGTTGCGAAAAGGTAGTTTTTGGTGGTTAAGAGCGATAAGCATCATGCTGAAGGTGAAGGACTTTACAGGTCCGATGACTGTAAATGGGAAATAACTTATATCGGGCCAGCACACAAGGCAATCCTAATGTGGTGGCTGAGTATCACATTAATCTGACAAAGACATATGTTGCACATAATTTACGTGACCTAGTCCGTAAAGATGCAGGTAATACGAATTTATTTTTTTGTGCACATCTTATATATGTACGACCGTAATTTGATAAAGATATTATTATTTTTTAAGCTTCGCGGCATACAAGGCTCAGCAATTGGTGCAAAACAGATATAGATTTGGGATCTGATATTCAAATGCTTGGTGGACAGTCCAATGTGCTTTTGAAATAGAGCATGGTACGTGGATGTCTAGTGTTGCACGTCTACCCACCTATCTCGCAGTACTATAACATTGGGATCCGACATATATTGTGAATTAGAGGCTTGAGGATACTGACAACCCAATGGAGAAGGAGGTGAAATATGTGTTTTGGGCCTTGCATCACTGCGTAGCAACACTTTCGTCCTATTCTATCTATAGATGGAACACATCTATATTGCCCGTACAGGTTGAAATTACTTGTTGCGGTAGCATTAGATGTCAATAGACACATATTGCCAGTTGCATTTGCATTAGTAGATGAAGAGAACACTGAGGCGTGACATTGATTTCTCGAGAAGTTAGAAAAGAACGTAATGTCAAAGGATGCTAGGCATCACTGCTTGATTTCGGACAGGGGTTCTAGAATTTTGGGAGTCATTTCTGACCTACACGCATTTAATGGCAAAAGAGGTGACTCTAGATTTTGCTTATGCCATATATGCTCTAATTTGAATCGTGAATGCAAAGACAAGGTGGCCAAAGGAATGGCATAGAAAGCTGGCTCCAAAGCTAATAAGACAAAGTTTCACAGTCAGACGATCGCAATTTTGTGCCGGAGTCGAAAAGCGTACGACTATCTTATGAACATCCCTTCGGAGCTGTGGACTTTGTCGTATGATGGAGGACCATGATGTGGAATAATAACCACAAATCGGGTGGAGTGCTTCAATGGAGTGTTGAAGGGAGCGCGGTGATTGCCAATAATATCGATCGTGCAACAGACGCATGATAGTTGCATTGAATACTTCAATGCACGTAGGAGTAATTGTTTGCGCACGATATCAAATATTGATGCGTGGAGTGAGAAAGCCAAGTGTTTTTACGAGCGAGGTCTGTCACGTGCTCCCATGCACGAAGTGCAACCATTCGATATAATTGAGGGTGGAACTCGATTTCACGCACAAGCTATTACGAGGGCTCATGTGAACATCAACGTGTGGAGTTAAGTATCCACCGTTGCTCTTGTGGTAAGTGGTCTTGCTACGGCATTCTGTGCTCTCATGCGATACAGGTTAGTTTTTCATTAAACAACATTTTACTAAATAATTTAACATTTTTAAATATTGATCTTAACATTTGAAAATTTGTAGACATGTCGGAAATATCGAAAGGATCCCATGGATTATTGCTTTCCAGCGATGATAATTATCGAGCTTCGGTGCACGTATGAGCAACTATGACATGCGAGGGTTCCACGCATAGATGAACCAACTCCTGCATTTTCATTAATACACAAATTTAAGCTAAAGAAAAAGAAAAGAACTGACTGGAGAACATCTGATGGAAGAATATATAATGAACAAGACGAAGGAGTAATTCCATCTCAAAATAGTGTAGGCAGACCTCCCGGTCGTGGGCGTGAACGTGGTAGAGGAAGTAGGCAGGGACGCCAATCAAATGATGGCGTACATATTAATTGATATACAGTATATTGCATTAAGCTTTTATGATTGTATCAATGAACTCATTAAGCAAAATTCAATACAACAATTCCTCGTCTAAGTAAATAATAAATAAAATTAATTCATTCCTTGTCTAATAAAATCAGTAATATTTCTTCTAAGCAAATCTTCCTCATCCTCGTCATCTTCTGCTCCCAGATTAGTTTGTTGATGTGAAGTACCTGCTTCATGATTGTGCTGCATTTGAGGAGGGTCCGTCTCGTTTTGAAATTCGCCACGCAGCTTCTTATGTATCTTCACAACTAGTGATGTAGCAAATTGTGGAGTTAACAGTTCTGGGTGCTGGGTCGCTTGAAACAGATCTTGAGTCTGTATATTTAAATATTTATCAGATCAAATAAATTTAAAGCGTGAAACAAATAAAAATATAAACTTGCGACTCCAATAAATACACACCAAAAGAGCCATGAAAGGCACATGATCTACTGGCACACCGGTTTGCTGAGTCGCCGTATTTACGGGAGTCAAAATCTTCGGCTGTGACGCTCGGCCCACTCCAAATAGCCAGACGCCCAAGTAATTGGCACACCAGCAGCTCTGACATCATCGTACATGATGTTCATATAATGATTCGCCCACATCTCGCGATGATGGATCAGATAAGCTGGTCAATTAAGCGTTCTATGCCTATCATGCGCCTTCGTGTGGGCCAGTGATTCTACTTGAAGGTCCACCTGGTCAGGTATCTCCTGAGTCCAACCAAATTGATGAACGGGACGTCTACAGTGCACGAACTCAACCATGCTAGTGATTACGATGCCTCCATCGTACGTCCATAGCATACGGTCATTAACTGGAATACGACTCATCTCCTCATCAGTATATGGGGTGGAATTAAACTACAAAAAACAATATAAAAATCAAAATGGAACGTATAATTTATAATAAAATGAAGGCAGATAAATAATAAAAATAAGATTATACGTGAGAGGCCCCAACGACATCAAAGTTCAGCCGCTGCATTCGAACTCTGTGCGATGCTACGCATCCACTTCTCATCCACCTCACAAATCGATTCCCGAATACATCGAGAATATGTGCACGTCTCTGACCTAAGTGAGATGGAATGATCCTAGTAAGGATCGGCACAACGGAGAGGAAACGTGAATATCCCTATATTTGCAACAATTTCATTGCGTCACCCACATTCTTGTAGTTATCCACATGAGTCCTGCATAGGTTGTTGTACAGACAACACAACAACGTACTACCTTAACTGTACATGGGTATCCTCAAAAAATCCGCTATGTACATCAACATATCAAAAGATATTCTATATTCGCTACGATACGGAAACATAAGCTCACTCAAAATTAGGGCTAGGATACCCCGGGCATAATACTCTACTTCTAATTCATCATTATTTTCATTTATTTGTATATATTTAAAATGCCTCCCTAACGTGGTAGACTTTAGCATACCTTTGGAAATATCCTAAGGACCAACAACAATGCCGTAGAACTGCTCCATATGCTGTTGGATACGAGGTAAAGGCCATGTCACACCAGTACCTGGCAGCCCAGAAATTGGTAGCCCATTAAGTGGGAGTTGCCATATCATAGAAACATCATGCAGCGTGATGGTACACTCACCGAATGACATCAAAAATGTGTGAGTGTGATGATGTCATCGATCAATCAGAGCCGTCACAAAATGTCAATCTATCTTTATAGGACAACTCTGATATACCCCCAAAATCCAGCATTAACTATATAATAACCCGATCAGGCAAATTAATTTCACAAAGATATTTATCGGGATTCCTGCAAGTTACTATTGTGTCCATATCAATGTCACCTCGTAAAACACGTGTACTTCTGTGATTCTCCAGATCTCCAATAACTTCATGAGAATCTGGGCGATACAGACCGGGACGCTGGCTCTCATCCTGACTATAACTCGTCTTAATATCTACAAAATATATTGTAATAATAAGAATAATGCATAAATTTAATATTAATAATTAATATTCACGTAATTAACAAATTTAATAATGTATTAAAATTACCTTAATCTTGAAAAGGTTTGTTGTAACTTTAATCAACCCGCTGCTGTCGAATAGGCTCTTCCTTGCCAATTAGAAATATGAGATTTGGTTTGTGGTGTTGAAAAAAGAAAGGGAATGACCCTATTTATAGTAGGGGCCGCGCGGATGGCTGCCGCATGACCCCTACATGATATCCCGCCATTCGCCATACTAGGTGGCAAAATCATCGCGCTGAAGGCATCAGCGCGATAGCTTCAGCGCGAATTAGCTTTCGCGCTGATGCTTTCAGCGCGAATTAGCTTTCGTGCTGATGCTTTCAGCGCGAATTAGCTTTCGTGCTGATGCTTTCAGTGCGAGACCCTGCCGTGCTGATGGGTATTTTAGCAAGTGGAGAAAAAATTTTGGGCACAGTTGAACTTTTTTCCCGAAAGTCACCAAAACAAATATTGAACATTAAAAGGTAGGGAATGTAGCCTAACTCTAACCATATCTTTGAGTTGCCATAATCGAAATCCATTAATAATATGTTTAATATAATTTTTAGGGAGGGTGAGGTTGTATATCCTTTCTTGCCCTTACATAAATAGTGGATCATTATCCCCAAATGAACGAGTTATTATGGACCATTATCCAAGTTCAGTAGGACGTTTGTGCACTATGTTTCCTCATGAATGAGACACTTTTGAATTGTCTTTAACCACAGTACAGGTTTAGGTCCCGACTTTCATGGACCATGGTCCAAGTTTTACGGACCATAATCCCCTAATTGAAGTCGACTTGTCAATTATCATTAGTTGTCTAAAACTCATGGACCAAACCCTAGGTAGACGGAGAGCGGTCTGTGATCCCTGGACCGCGGTCCTCCATTGATTAAGGCCTCAACATAATGCTGTATGCTCCTTATGGACCATGGGTTTGCTGAACGAATTGTGCAGCTTAGTGTTAATTCGTAGTATGATGAACAGAATTCCGTACAAGCAGATAAAAAAATGCAGGAAGTGGTCATCGAAGCTTATGGATTAAGGGAGTCATGAAATGTTGGAAACCACGTCACATGGTATGGGTGTTGGCCGAAAGTGCTGCTAGTGCAAATATTGCACGGGATCCATTTTGGAACACGTCAGCATGAGGATGTCATTTCCAATCATGATATACTAAGTAAAATTTATTTATTAAAAAATGACATGAATAAAATTTGTTATAGATATACTGATTGAAAAATTTTTGTAAGGATAAGATTTTTGTAACTGTCGGTCCTTACCTCTATATAAAGAGAATTACAAAGAATAACAGAGACATAGTTTCACGCTCCTCTAATCTTCTCCTTTTCTTTCCTACAGAATTCTTAAGATTACAACACATTATCTGCACGGGTTGTTCATGTTTGGATCTCTACGAGTTTTTCGAGTATCTCTCCAGCAGAATTGCTTCGCTCGCTGCTTTTCTGGCGTTTAATTGTCGATGGATGGCCAAGCGATCCAGGCTTTGGTTATGAATCTGGATCATTTTGTTGAGAAACTTTTTCTGTATCCGATGATTGGTTGGCCGGTGATTGTCTACCGTGGCTGCAATAGGCTTGTTGGACGCTTGATCCGGCTTGATCGAATTTTCCTACTTGATTGGGTTACTTTTCTGTTCCGTTCGTGTTCTCTTGATTTGATTTTCAATTTTTGAAGGATCTTACGTTATCAATTGATGACTGAATTTACTTGTCGGGTTACAGTGCTAGAAATTGACAATTGAATGGATACGAAGGGTAAACGAGAGGCTTCCTTATGCCTAGTTATCGTCTTGTTGTTTGGTTGGGAAATAATTCGTTGACTGGCTTGTGTCGTTATTGCTGTACCAGAAGATAATCATTTCCCTGTAATTGATACCTGGAAGAGTGGCTATATAACATGTGAAGAGGAAAAACCCATTGAAGGCTATTCAACGACAAACCAGCGATCGCAGTCCGCAGATGTCAATAATCCAGGGTAGTCTCACGCATCATCTGCAGGGCTCGATTACATTCTGAGGATGCTGTCCTGTGGGCAGGAGTGAATGACCACAATATAATTGGGCGAGATGCATCATAATTCATACGGTTTGCTTGATCATTTGGGAAAATGCAAGATGGATTGTATATCAAGGTTTAAGGATATGGCATGTGATTCTAGATGAGGTTTTTAAGATAAAGCGTATGATACTCTCATTTTGCACAATGCGATTGATATAATTGTTCGGTTGGAATCTGAAATTAAAGCAGAAGCTCATAAAAACCTACGGGTGCACTATTCTTTTATTAGGATAAGTTTATGCTTCAAGATTATTCCAGAGACAGTTCTCCAATTCTGCTGAGCTTATGGGTTCAAATCTCAAACCAAATCTCGAAGCAAAACTTTGACTATAACTCAACAACAAAGCTACAAAAGCAAAGCTCGAAGTAAATATTTGAACAAAACTCAACAACTATGCTTAAAGCAAAGCTCAATAGCGAATCTCGAAGCAAAACTTGGAGCATAACTCAACAACAAAGTAATAAAAGCAAAGCTCGAAGCAAATGTTTGAGCAAAACTCAATAACTATGCTTGAAGCAAAGCTAAATAGCAAATCTCGAAGTAAAGCTTTGAGCTTAACTCACTAATAAAGCTCGTAAGCATAATTCAGAAGCATAGCTCAGAAGCACAACTTAGAAGCACAGCTCAGAAGCATAGATCAGAAAGCAAAGCTCAAAAGAAAACTCCAAAAGCAATACTCATATGTAAAGCTTAAAAGCAAAGCTCAGAAGTAAAGCTCTGAACAAAGCTCCGAACAAAGCTCTGAAGCAAAGTTCAGTAACAAATCTTAAAGCAAAGCTAATGCTCCAAAGCAAAGCTAAAGCTTCACAACAAAAATAAAGTAAATCTTTTAAGCAAAGCTGAAATGACATGATTGTCATTTTGATGAGTTTATCTTCCTACTATTAGGGAGAGCCAAACGTGTACTTGAAACATGAAAAGATATAATATGACATAATCAAGAATTATCTTATCTTGATCAATGATCTAATAAATGTGGAGTAGAAGTTCAAAGGATAATTCATTCGCAGAACATTGCAAATCAATTATCGGATACATTTGCAGACAGCCAACTGGTTGTAAAATTCCACATACCAGCTGTCAATGCACCTATAATAATTGATATCCCAGAAGGATAAAATACTGACAAAATGACAAATGAATCTACACAACGCCTGAAATATGGTAGACCTGTTGGTGCAAAGGACAAAGTCCCCCGAAAGAAAAAAAAGTCCACTCGAAATTGTGAATCATAAATAATCACGAATCTCAGGAAAATATAATATTCAATGACTCTCCTGCAACTATCCTTCATACAAAGAAAACTCCATATGAGGAACCTAATGAAGATAATAAGGTACTGGATAACAATGAGATCTCAATTGACCATCTATTGTCTAGAGAGATATTGGACATAAAGAAAAGGATTGTCGACAAAAATTTTGCGTATAAGATTGCTTTAAATCTCACCAAATGTGAAGAAGAAATGAAACCAAACTCCGTCAGAAATATTGACGTTGAAATCATTGGGCAAAGTGAAAAGAAGCAATAAAATCAGAGTTGAGCTCGCTCTAAAATGCAAGGTCCTTAGACCCATTATTCAAACACCCAATGATGTTAAGCCCGTTGTGTACAGGTGGAGACTTGTTCGAAACAGAGTAAACGAAATAAAATTGAGCACAACAAAGCTCGCCTTATTGCACAAGGCTTCTCTCAAAATCGGGGAATGATTATGAGAAAATATATTTTCCAGTCATTGAAGCGATTACAATCAAATTTTTGATCAGTTCAACATCATTTATAAGAAGTTGGAGATATGATAAATGGATATTATACAACATAGTTGTATGGACCACTCGATAAATAAATTTATACGAAAATCCCAGAAGAATTTAAGATGACTGCAGCATCTTATGGCAAATAGATCAATATCTACTTCATTAAATTCCAAAAATAAATATATGGATTAAAATTCGGTCGGATGTGGTAATTTGCTCATGTATATTCATCGAGAAAAACATATATAATTTTTCAATATTTGCAAATAGTTAAAATCTTATTGGAACTCTTGAAAAGCGCAATGAAACTGCAACATATTTAAAAGGTGAATTCTAAATGAAAAATCTTGGTAAAATACAATTTTACCTTGAACTACAAATTGAACATATCTTAAAAAGAATATTTGTGAATCAAAGACATAGACAATGAAAGTCCTGAAGAACTTTCCCATGTATATGTACATCCCTTATCTATACTCATGGTGGTAAGATCCTAGATCACAAGAAATATCCATTCTGTTCTATTCAAGACGATGAAGAGATACTTGGACCAGAAGTACTATATCTCAGTACCATAAGTGCACCAATTTATATCTTCTTGAAAGATATAGTGCTACTCTAACTCGAAGAAATTGATATGGTATCAAGCACATTCTCCGCAATTTAAGCGATACTCCAAGGACGAGCGCAGTGGATGATGCATCAGAAATGATAGAACATGACATATTGCTGTAATCTTCCTACACGCATGAAATTAGCTCAGATCAAGTGATCATTGGGCAGATTTATTTACGACGTCGTTATCTAAAATATATTTCTATAATTTGTATCTAGTATTTGTATGTCATGTCCCGAAGATATCTGAAATATACTTTTGAGGGGGAGAAACAATGCGCAGTTGTATTCTTTTTCTTTCGCTTAGAATTTTTTCCCACAGGGTTTTTCCTAAGCAAGGTTTTGACGAGACAACTTTGACATACTCTTGAATCCCAAGAATTCAATGAGAGAACCATGAATGATCCATACTTCACAAAATTACAAAAGTATGTATCCTTGAAAACTGATTCAATCAACGGGGAATGTTATAAATATATGTTATAGATATAGTGATTGGAACAATTTTGTAAGGATAAAATTTTTGTAACCGCCGATCCTTACCTCTATATAAAGAGGATTACAGAGAATAATAGAGACATAGTTTCACGCTCCTCTAATATTCTCTTTTTCTTTCCTACAAAATTCTTGAGATTACAATATTTTATTCCCCATAATTTGGGATAAAATTCAATTTATTGATGCAATTTAAAAACTAACATTTTATCCCATGTGATTTTAGTAAAAGAGCAATTTACCCATCGTGGATTTCAGTAGCATGTGTTGAGAGTGCGTGAGGAAAAATAACTGGAAAATACAACTTTATCACAAAATTAGTTTTATTATATAAATACTATTTAATTATACCTAAATTGTAAAAATACTGTACAATCGTATTTGCTCCACTGCAGGGAAATATTATTGCAGCGAGGGATTGTTTTTTTCATTATTTGTTACAATTTATGTATAATTAAATTGTACTAAAATTTACAAAATCCAATGAAAAATATTATGCTGTTATAAAATATATGAGGCAAGTGTAAGAATATAGGAAGAATAATGAAGAATGAAAAGAACACAAGGGAGAGATCTTATTTCTTTTCTCAAGTATCTCTCCTTACAATAAAGATTAACCTCCAGTTATAGGCTTCATACAAAAGATGAAAGGTCACATTAAAGTCCTTCATAAGTGCATATTGAATATAGAGTTCATGGGGATAATGGAAAGTCAAGAGACATTCACAATATATTTCATAATACTCCCCCTTGAATGCCGCTTGTACTATGCCTTGTTACAAACCTTATTGATCCGCCTTTGAGATGCTACCTCGTTAAAAACCTTCCTAAGTGAAACCCAATGAGAAAAATCTTAGTGAAGGAAAAGTGTACAACGCAAATTTTCTCTCCCTGATGATTGCATCATTGTATATCCTTGAGAAGGCGTAACCCAATCTTATGTCTCAAGTTCTCAAAAGTTGAAGTAGGCATAGATTTAGTGAATAAATCTGCCAAATTATCACATGAGCGAATCTGTTGAACACTAATGTCACCTTGCCTTTGAAGACCATAGCTGAAGAAGAATTTTGGTGATATATGTTTTTTCCTATCACCCTTAATAAATCCTTCCTTTAATTGAGCTATACAGATGACATTATCTTCATAAATTATTGTTGCTACTTCTTTGTTTGAACATAATCCACACATATAACGAATATGGTGAATTACAGATCTTAACCAAATGCATTCACGACTGGCTTCATGGATGGCTAGGAGTTCAGAATGGTTAGATGAAGTAGCAACTAGTGTCTGTTTTACTGAACGCCATGAGATGGTTGTTCCTCCACATGTGAATAAATAACCAGTTTGAGATTGAGCTTTGTGTGGATCAGATAAATAACCAGCATCTGCATAACCAATTAATTCTAGACTGGATGAATTTGAATAATACAGTCCCATGTTCATTGTACCTCGAAGATATCGTAAGACATGTTTAACACCGTTCCAGTGTCTTCGAGTTGGTGAGGAACTATATCTTGCTAATAGATTTACTGAAAATGCTATGTCTGATCTCGTATTATTAGCAAGGTATATTAATGCTCCAATGACACTTAAGTATGATACTTTAGGACCAAGAAGTTCTTCATTTTCTTCACGTGGTCGAAAAATATTATTGTGTATGTCAAGTGATCTTACGACCATTGGCGTGCTTAGTGGATGCGCTTTATCCATAAAAACATTTTTAGCACCTTTTCAATGTAATTCATCTGGTGCACAATAACTCCATTAATCAGATGTTCTATTTGAAGACCTAGACAAAACTTTGTTTTGCCAAGATTTTTCATCTCTAACTCTTTTATCAGATAGACAACTGCTTTTGATAACTCTTCTGGAGTTCCAATAATGTTCAAATCATCCACATAAACGGCTATGATGACAAACTCTGATCTAGATCTTATTATAAAAACACATGGGCAAATAGGGTTATTCGTGTAGCCTTCCTTAAGTAAGTATGAACTTAAACGATTGAACCACATGCGCCCTGATTGTTTCAGTCTATATAAAGATCTATTTAATTTGATCGAGGAAACTTCCTGAGAGTCGAAATTTTGTGCTTCAGACACTTTAAAGCCTTCAGGAATTTTCATATAAATGTCACTTTCCAGTGGGCCGTATAAATAGGCTGTGACCACATCCATTAGACGCATCTCTAATTGTTCATGTATTGCCAGACTTATTAAGTACTGAAGCGTAATTACATCCACCACAGGAGAATACGTCTCTTCATAATCAATACCAGATTTTTAAGTAAAACCTTGTGCGACAAGCCGTGCTTTATATCTCACAATTTCATTTCTTCCATTCCTTTTTCGTACAAATACCCATTTATACCCCACTAGTTTTACACCATATGGTGTATGAACTATACGTCCAAAAACTTCACGCTCTTTAAGAGAATTCAATTTTGCATTTATTGCATCCTTATATTTTGGCCAATCATTTCTGTGTCTACATTCTTCAATAGATGTAGGTTCAAGATCCTCGTCTTCTTCAAGAATTTCACGTGCTACATTATACATAAAAATTTCGTCGACATTTATCTTGTTTCGGTTCCATCTTTTTCTTCTCATGACATAATTCATCGAGATCTCTTCATTGTCAGGTATTTGAATTTTATTTGTTATGTCACCACAATCTTTTAAATTATTATTGATCTCTTCTAGATATTTTATTTCCTCTTCTGGCCCATTTTCAATATTTATCGCTCCTTTTCTTTTTTGAGGATTTTTATTTTTGGAACCGATAGGTCTCACATGCTTCATGGGGTTTTTGACTCATTAGCAGTCAAAATTTGTCCATTTGAAATATCCAATTTTATTCGAGTATTTGCAGCTGGTATATATGATTTAGTCACTTTGTTCAGGTCAGTAAATGCGTCTGGCGATTGATTTGCTAAATTTTGTAAATGAATTATTCTTTGAACTTCAAGTTCACATTGATTCGAACGAGGATCCAAACTAATAAAGGATAATTCATTCCAAGATATTTTCTTTTCCAACTACTTATTTTCTCCCCATATTGTTGGAAAATTTGACTCGTCAAAATGACAATCAGCAAATCGTGCTGTAAATAAATCTCCAGTTGTTGGTTTTAAATACTTTATTATAGATGAAGATTCATACCCAACATATATTCCCATTCTCCTTTGAGGTCTCATCTTTGTGCATTGTGGTGGAGCAATTGGTACGTATACCGCACATCCAAAAGTTCTTAAATGGGATATATTTGGTTCCTGACAATACACCATTTGCATAGGGAAAGTTTTATGATAACTTGTTGGCCTGATGCATACAAGTGTTGCCGCATGTAAAATTGCATGTCCCCAAGCCGATATAGGGAGTTTGAAATGCATGAGCAATGGTCTTGCAATCAACTGAAGATGTTTAATAAATGATTCAGCCAGACCATTTTGTGTATGAACATGTGCAACATGATGTTCAAGAATTATTCCAATTGACATGCAATATTCTTTAAAAGTACTTGATGAAAATTCAGCAGCATTATCTAGACGAATCTTCTTTATTGGATAATCAGGAAAATGAGGTCGTAATCGTATTATTTGTGCAAGTAGTCTTGCAAATGCTACATTTTGGGTGGACAACAGACATACATGCGACCATCTAGTGGATGCATCTATCAATACCATAAAGTATCGAAATGGGCTGCATGGTGGATGTATTGGTTTACATATATCACCCTGAATTCTTTCAAAAAATTTAGGACTTTCGTATGGTTCTTTGCTCTATGATGGTCTTATCACCAATTTTCCTTGAGAGCAAGCAACACATATAAATTTATTAGATTGAAAAACTTTCTAGTTTTTTTATAAATGACCACATGTACTTTCTATAATTCTTCGCATTATTATTGATCTGGAATGGCCTAACCGGTCATGCCAAACTTTAAAAGTGCTAGTAGCCTTTTGACTTTCAACAACATAAGCTTTGATCCCTTTAATTTTTGTGTGATACAATTCAGAGGACAACACGGGTAACTTTTCAAGTTATATTTCTTACCCGATATAGTTGATGTAATATAGAGATATTCTATATCTCTTTCACTCATTGTCTCAACATGATATCCATTCAGTCGAATATCTTTAAAGTTTAATAGATTTCGTTGAGACTTTGATGAAAATAGTGCTTCATCAATTTTGATTTTTGTCCCTTGTGGTAGTAATATTATTGCGCTTTCGGAGCTTTCAATTAAATTTATGCTATCCGATATTGTGTTCACATTCGTTTTTTTATCAATAAATGAGTAAAATACTTTTTGTTGTTGAATATGCTATGTGTTGTAGCACTGTCTGCAAGACATGTATCTCATTCTTCCTTTGATGTATTCATATTCTCTTCTATGAATAAAAATAAAAATAAGTAAATTATAACAAAATGATTATTTATAATATGAAATCGTTTTATTTATAATAAACAAGCATAATAAAGAAAAGAAATTTCATCAAGATATCATTGGGTTAAAACAGAACTTCAATCTTTGATACTCCCATTTCCATTCATAACATCCTTCCTTCTTGATTGGTGAGAAAGTAGGCAACATCCAGATGTGTCATATCGAACTGCCCATGAGCAAAATCATCTTGGACATAATTCGTCTCTACGTTCTTTCCTTTATCATTGATTGAAGTTTGAAAAAGATCGATAAGGTGTTTTGATTTATGATATGTAAACCCGATAACATGTTTTCAAGAATTCTAAAACGCTCGAGGGTACCTCATTGGCCACAATCTTTGAGGTGGAGTTAGAGGAACGCACACCAATTGGTATTATGTGCGCTGCCTTAGAGAAGTCGCGCGTTTGTATGTCGCACTCGTTTTACCAGATCTAGATTCTTGGCCTTCAGCCCGTGTCCTAGTCAATCGTTAAGCGACTCCGCTGCTCTTCTACTTCCTCCCCTTCCACATTTCCACTCCCAGTCTCGGGTCTCTCTCAACAGATCCACACCTTTTTTTCCAGCTGAAGTCAATTCCATTCACCGCCAATGCCGCGCATGAGCTCCGCGTTTGCCGTTCTGCTGCTCGCGGCGGTGGTGCTGCTGCTCTCGCCGATTCACATTCAAGCATCCGTTCATCAGTACGTTGCTGAGAAATTCGTTCCGAAAGGAAATGCATTTGTTATCCACGGCGGAAGCGAGGGGATTTACTCTTCTCCTCCCGGACTCAATGATTCGGCACCGGGGGATTCTTTTATTCGGTAAATTTGCTAGCCGATTTTCTTATGTTTTCAAACTCTTTTCATTTTCTTTTGCCAGACTTCATGTTGGGGGTTTTGGCGGCTGAAGGTACTAAATATATTTTCCCATGAATATCTATGCTGAAATTTGAGTGGAGATCGTAGAAGTATTTGGTGGTTCAAATTGATCTCTGTTAAGAGTGAACTGCGGAGGGATTATACATGTCACCCATTCTGAATAGTGTCTGATTGCATATGTGATTCACTTACCTAATGTGATTTCCGCATTGAATTTTAACTACTTTATGTAGTTGGTCTACTGATTGAGATAAATCTTGTGACTGCTTTTCTTCAAAAACAGATTTGAAAAAATTACATTTAGGAGGCCTTTGGAGCTTTCTAATTTCTCCTCTGGATCAGTTCATGCAATTATGTTTGAGGTGGACGATAGGGAGACAATTGGGGGGTCAGCCTATGGAGGGCAGAGGGCTATCTGCTGCTCCGCAGATCTTGCAAAACTTGGAGTCTGTACGGAAGGTGAAATCATTCACCGCCCATCTACTACGAATCCAGGGTGGCCTCAAGTATTTGGGACCTCATTCGATATTGATATGACGGTGACCACTCTTCTTTCAAGATCGATACAAATTACACAAACTGGAATGTATAACCTATATTTCATTCACTGTGATCCAAAACTTAAAGTGGTCTTTGTTGACGGTAAAACTGTATGGAAAAATCCATCTGGTTACCTACCGGGTAGGATGGCACCACTAATGAAATTCTATGGGCTCATGTCTCTTGCATTCGTGCTGCTAGGAATTTTCTGGTTTTCCCAGTATGCCAGATTCTGGAGAGAAGTTCTCCCATTACAAAACTGTATTACACTCGTAATAACATTGGGAATGTTTGAGATGGCCATGTGGTACTTTGATTATTCAGAGTTCAATGAAACCGGGGTGCGACCAATGGGGATCACTCTCTGGGCAGTTACTTTCGGAACCGTAAAGCGCACAGTGTCAAGAGTGGTTATCCTAATTGTTTCTATGGGTTATGGTGTTGTTAGACCAACCTTAGGCGGTCTTACATCGAAGGTTCTCTTACTAGGAGGCACTTTTCTTTTTGCATCGGAAGTGCTAGAAGTGATTGAAAATGTTGGTGCCGTCAGTGATTTTGCAGGAAAGGCTAGATTATTTTTTGTCCTTCCTGTGGCAATTTTGGATGCTTTCTTCGTTCTTTGGGTTTTTACCTCCCTCTCTTCAACATTAAACAAGCTTGAGGTAACTAATTTATCATTCTATGTTGATTAGTTCATGCACATGAAGCTGCAACATTTTTTTCTCAACTGGGTATGCAACTTTGGTTTTGTATTGAACTTGATACGGCCAAAATCCATCATATGCTGTTACTTTTATTTCTCAACGTTTCATTTGTAGGCTTGATTCCCTTTCCATCCCGTTTATTTTCTTATGTAACAGGCCAGGAGAATGACTGCCAAATTAGATGTCTACAGGAATTTCACGAATGCATTAGCTGTTGCTGTTATCGTGTCTGTTGGCTGGACTTGCTATGAGGTAAACTTTGCAGCATCACATTGTATTGCTGAATATCTATCATGTTCATTAACCATGAAAGTGTCGAAAATATGAGATTAGTAATGTAATATGAGAAATGGAATTAGTCACAAACTGTGTACCAATGTTCTCTGAAAGGTAGAGCATGCGGGATCCTACATAGTACAAGTAAATGAAATAAGTGGTGTTCATGAACAATTCAAATTAGCTCTACCACGTTTTTACACATTGTCTTGAATTTGGCAGCTTTACTTCAAGTCGAATGATGTATACAATGAGAAATGGCATACTGCTTGGATCGTTCCTGCTTTCTGGCAAGTTTTATCATTCTCTCTATTGTGCGCCATATGTTCACTCTTGGCCCCATCACAGAACTCAATGCGGTACCCACTCTCTTTTGATGATTTTTTTCTGCTTTATTTTGCCTACAACCCGAAGATTTATATTATCTTTCTTGTTGACAGCTATGCTTTCTCCTCTGAGGATGGTGCTGAAGAGTTCGACAAAGGTGAGACTTTGACACTGATTAGACCATATCCGCTTACCTCGAAAGATGTCAAGAGCCTCGAACCAAGATTGGTGGGTAGCAACAATGGGTTATCTCATGGTTCTCTTCCAGAGGAGAAGACCGCATAGGTAGTCTGAACTTTAATTCATGCGAAATAATGGCCACGGGTACGCAGAAATGTTCAGGTCTGGGATGTTATGTACCGAACAACATTTCTTACGTATCGAATTCTAATCTTGTCCGTCGGATCAAAAGTGATCTAATCCTGACAGTCAAATCAACATTGGACTTGGACGAACATGATTAGAATTCGGCACCTAAGAAATATTATCCGGTACATAACGTCACATGCCTGAAAATTTTCGCTCGGATATACGCGCTCATTAATATATTATACTATATACCTAGAGTTGTTGCTAGATGTTGTAGAAATTACAAGGGTGCAAGTGAGAAATGCAACATGTTGATGTTTTCCACAGTATTGCTTTCCGAAAATGGTAGATGGCTCCCAAAACCTTGTCCACCAATTGTCTGCCAATGGTAGTTTTGTATTTTTATTGATTTAATTGATTTTTATGGAAACAATCTCCTCATTCAGTTGAGAGGTGTGGGTATGATTGCGTAGGCGGGATTTATTGAGTATGTTTGGTTTGGTTTGGTTTGGTTTGGTTTGGTTTGGTTTGGTTTATTAATTTAATTGATTTCTTTTATTGTTTGTTTGTTTTATTATTAAATAACTGTTTTTTACCAATAAAAATTAATGGCATTTTAATATTAAAGTTTATACAGTTTTAATAGTATATATTTTAGAATTTATAGCATTTAACCTTTTGAATTTATAAGATAATATTTTAAATTTTTACGACGACGAAATAATATAAAATAAAAACAATATTTTTATTTAATAATAATATTCTGGGATTTGAGTTTATAAAATTCACGATTATATGTTTATGGTTTACTGCATTTAGCTTTTAGGGTTTATAAGATGGAGTTTATATTTTTATGACGGCAAAAATGTTGTAATATCAATCCATAAAAATGAAAATAATACGATTAAAGGTTTTAGAGCTTATATTATTTAGAATTTAGGGCTGATAATATAAGGTATTAATTATATTAAATAGTAATACATAATTTACAAAAATGCAATATAGCCTTGAAGGTAAAAAGAGAGACTGAGAAATGATGGAGTTGGAGAGGGAGCAGGGTTCGAATCCCCTACCAGATGAAAATTCATTGTTTATTTGTCGTTCCTCGCATTCATTGCTATATACACATTTTTTTGGTAATTTTTTTACATGTCTTTTTAGAGCCCAATTTTTTTGAAAATGCTCTGTCGTACTATTGTTGTTGCAGGCAGCAACACGGTAGGGTACCACACTATTGTTGGCATAGTGGATTAAGATCCGTGCTGCTGGCTGCAACGCGCGTATTTTCACATTTTACCTGGCGAGCGCGGGAAAGTCGGTTCAGTTGCGCGCTGTTGGCAGCAGTGCGGAACCTCTTATATAATGGAGAAGTCTTTAGTTTTTTAACCACAAAGCAGTAAAAAAAACTTGGGTTTTTCAAAGCAATTCTGAAGAAGAGTATTAGTAACACAAGTCTTCCGAAGAAGAGTAGTAGTAACACAGTACTAGCAACACTGGTATTTAGGTTATTTCTATTAATTGCTAGTGCAAATGTAATAGTAATATTTTAAAATTTTATTAGATTTGAATTGTTAAATATATTTGTTAGATTTGATTTATCAATTGTTGTTATAATTAGTAGTAAAGTGATTCTTGGGCAATGTTGTTGTACTCAATAATGAGTTACTGTGTTCAATTTTAATCTGAGTACTGATTTGGCATTCTGATGGTTCACATTAAATGAGTCATTTAAGTCATTTTAAGTGATCTATCTAATCTCAACCATCAGATTGTCAGATCAATAGCTCAGATTATAATTGAGTACAGTAACTCATTATTGAGCGCAATAACATTGAGTACTTGCAAATGTCTTATTATTAGTAATAGTACTAACTTTAAATATTTATTAGTTTTGAATGGTTAAATACATTGTCTATATTTAATTTGTGCATTGTACTTATTATTACAATTTTATCTTACATATCAATATGAGATTGGAAATTTATCGAAACATATAAGTATTCGTATTTTATAGCACCAAATAGATGTTGATGGTGTAATTACTGCCAAACATCCTAATATGCACCTTCGTCAGCTTCAGTTGCATCCGCGAGTTGCAGAATGTCATTGCTTTTGGGTTCTTGGGTGCTTATCAGAGCTGCGCTATTCAGATCAATCCACATTTTATGACATTTCTGATTGATCGATGACATCCTCGCACACACATTATGAATGTCATTCGGAGAGTGTACCATCATACTGCAGGATATGTTTATAATATAGGAAGTCTCAATTAATGGGGCATAACTAGGGACTGTATTGAACAGAATATCCTGGTATATGTATCAATCGTTATGAGTACATCCTCTATCAGCATGTAGTGTTGGGACGCCAACTAACTAGGCAGATACCTATTTGAGCTGGGTCTCACGGCACAATCGCAGATTTTGCACTCTCGTACATTCGGTGGAGTAAGTTGGTGTGCTAGTTGATTTTGCGCCTTTTATGACTATTGTGGTGTATTTTTATTTTGTTAATGCGCATATTTATGTCATGAATTTTTCTCATATATACAATCCAAAAAGTACAATCCATCGTCAAAATTGGTTGTACCATTGGAAAGGTCATGCGTAGCAGATCAAAAGTCTCATGTCCCAGTATGGTCAGTGTGATTTTGTCGTCGAAAATTTCTAAAACTCTTACCCCTAAGTAGTCCTAAATAAGGTCATTGTCGATACTACACCGGAACATAAAACTTTTGGTCTCTTACGTAACCAATTTTTACAACGACTCGGGACAAGTATGGGTTGTACTTTTGGGATGTACATAAGAAAAAAACTTTTTATGTTATGTATGATAAATATTTAAATATATATGTATAAGAAATATTTGAAAAGACGAACAACCCGAGTCAGATGACTCCACAATGGTTAACATCAGTTGGTGTCAGGATACATAAAAGACTGCTAGACGGAGTTGATGATGAGTCACTCTCTATGTAGGCTTCTACCCGTCAACGTACAATTGGTCCATCAACACAGTCGAGGATGCAGCACGATGCTGAAGTGGATAATTCTGAGCGACATACTGATATTGGCGTCGATTATAGTCAGCCGGTGATATGTGATCCTCTTGGAAAATTGTTTATTGAACTAAGATCATACTCTTAATTTATGAGCTGAGTTTGATATATTGTGAACGTGTATAACTATTTTTTATATATATTATTAGCCTTACTTGTTTTCGCTATGTTCTGAAGTAGTATATAATTTAATTATAAATTTAATTATAATTTGTAAAAATAAAATGGTGTAAAAAAAACTAAAATGGTGTGAAAATAAATTGTATTAAATAAAATTTTAAAATAAATTAATATTTGCCTGTGCTGCTGTTGGTAGTGTGGCTTCGTTAATCACACGATTAACGTGCCGTGTTGCTGGACAAAATAGGACTCACGATGACCATTCACTTCGTACACCGACCATAGTTTCTACCGGCTGCATTGTGCTAACGACGAAGACTATAACATGACTTTGTTTGAAGGTCCACACACAATGTAAGCCATTACCTCCTAGTCTTTCCATGACATCAGAACTTCGACATTCGTGATGACCATATAGATGATGTTGCAACTTGGGTGTGGATCCCTAGTCTCCCACCTTAATACTTCCACGATGATCTGCTCTATTCCCATACCTTCTAGGAGGTGCACAGGTTGTTTGCACGTCTTGCCGTAATGTTGGACCTTCGGAAGCCTTCGGCTCTGGCCGTTATAGTGTGTGGGAAACTGTTCTCGGTGCATACGAAGAATTGCAAGAGATTTGTTTTAAGTATGCCCGTTTTGGTCATTCTTCCGAAAATTACATGTTCAGGGAGAAAAGGATGGTGGCACACCGTCCACCGGCAAAAACATGGTGGTCGGGGTCTCTGAGACGGGCAATGTAAATTCTGTTGGCAAGTCCCCTAGTCTACGTGATACACGTTATAGGCTATGTTGTCACCTTATCAGTCTATTTTCACCACAACTCTACACACCCACGTGCTTCATCTCGGAGTGACAACCAATCAAGTGGATCTAACTCCCTACCCAAGTAGAACCCCACTGGGTACATTAATGGGCTCCCTCTCCATTTGCAGATCCCCAAAATCGAAGATCTGACGTGCCCTAGTCCCTGGTAGCCCCCAAAAAGGGGGTAGGAAACTGTGCCAGATCTTTCTGCCCCGTTTTCTTGCCAGTTCAAAACTAGATTTTCAGCCCTGGTTGACCTCACAGATTCAGAGCCAAGGTCCACGTCCCAACCTGCCTCAATCATGGGCTGGGCATCATTCAATTATATTCTGGCACCTTCGGCTTGTCATGAGCCCAATTTCCCAACACAAAAAAAACGAGTTTAAAGTGTAAACTCTTATACCAAGTGAAGTAATATATTTTGATTGTCAAAATCGAAGTATATGACATTTATGTAATAGTCACAACGTGAGAATTCAAGAACCGAGACTGTTCCTTAATGATCACAAATCACAGTGTGAGAATTCAAGACCCGATGACTTACTGAATTTTTAATTAAGGATAATTAGGTTTCTCTAGATTGATTGAATGTAAAATAATAATATAGAACAAAACATACATACATTGTATCTCATCAAATACTATATATTATAATTTATATCACTCAAAACTTTCTTCGGAGCTAATATTTGTCTTGAACTTTATTTAAACTAGGGGTGGGCATTCGGAATCCAAAATTCGAAATTCGGTCAGAATTCGGAATCCTTTCCGAAATTATTTTGGAAGCCGAATCGCAATCCCGATCAATTTCGTACTACAATTCAAAATTTCGAAATTCAAAATTTCGAAATTCAGAATGTCCTGTATTTCGGAATTCGGAATCCAAATGCTCACCCCTAATTTAAACTCTTATAAAGCGAAATTATTAAGAACATTAACTTTGTACCGTATTTACTATTGAGTGAATCAATGTTTTTATTTTATAATCTTTTTTGACCTTTGAGCTGGTAACATTGTTCAAACAAATAATTTTAGCATATTTCACCAATATGATATTAGTTCTATCATAAATTTATCGGCAAGTCAAATGTTCAACAACTTGCATGTGATGAAAATGTTGGAGTATTAATTGCTTCTACATGGGAATTCAAAAATGGAATAGTTATTTGCAAGGAGGATGGAAAACGTGACCAGAAAAATGGTGTGAACATTTATCAATTATTCACACTGATACGGTTTGGAACATGCAACTTTTATTTATAAATACATGACTTCTTTGTTCATTCTCTTCATCCCATAATCATCCCAGACACTTGAGAGTTTTCTTAGAGTGTGAAATATGAGAGAGAGAAAATAAGGAGTCTGAATATTTATCCTTTACTCCTATAGAGATTACAAGTGGTATTTTCTAGTGATTTAAAGAGATTATAACTCATATATTCTTTCATAGTGAAATTCTTTTATCATTGCCCGTGGTTTGTTCGCTAATTTGTTTAGGAGTTTCCATGTAAAACTTCATATTTTATTTATCTTCATATTATTTCCTACAAATTATTAGCTGCGGTTTGGCTGTATCCGTCATGTTATCACAACAATTGGTATCAGAGCCTCGTTCATTATAGAAGCTATAGCGGCAAAGTTTGAGTTGAAAAAATTCAACGAGAGTAATGTTTCGCTGTGGAAATTGAAGATAAAGGCTATCCTGCGAATGAATAATTGTTTGGCGGCTATTGGTGACCAACCGATGGATGCCACAGATGACAAATAGCATGAGATAGATGGAAATGCTATAGCTAATATACATTTGACTTTATCAGATGGTATATTATCTAGCATCGAGGCGAAGAAGACGGCAAAAGAAATTTGGGATCATCTCAACAAATTGTCGAGGTAAAATCTCTTCACAACAGGATTTTCCTAAAGAGAAAGTTATACGCTCTTTAAATAACTAAATCTTCTTCTGTGAAGGAGCACGTGAATATTCTAAATACTATATTCTCGCAACTCACTTCATTGAGTTACAAGATTGAGTCACAGGAACGTGCTGAAAGTTAGTTTTGTGTTCTAAAAGTGATCTTTTGTTGATTACTTTTATGTTATGTTTATGAATCGAATGTATATTTTTTGTTATATGACATTTTGTTCCATGAATTTGATGTTTATAGTAGTGTTCAAGAAGATGCTCTTGGTCTTGAATCGTAGAACTCTATATGATAACAAAACATGAAACTCTAGAGTGTTCACAATCGAGGTAACTGACATGGAACACTAGTATAACGTGAAAGATTGTCGTGTTGGTTAAAGTATGTTATAGTTCTACAAACGTTGATAAAAGATTATCATTTAAGACACGAGTGTATGAGTGGATTCATACATTGACATGATCTAACAGGTGAAAGTATTATATGGATTGTGTTCGTGTCATTAATGCTTTCACTGTGTCTATAAATTCTAATGAGACTATATCTTTTTACATGATGAGCGTATAACGTAATTACTATTCAAATTTGCTTCATTATAAGTAATGATAAAAGTAGTAGTTCTTTATATATAGATTATGCTGAAAAGATATAGGTCAATAATATCATTGTCCCTTATTGGTAATGATTAACGATGTTACTGGGCCCCTTGGTAAAGTAGAATTGTAAATGCATGCAATATAGTTGAGGTGATACCAACTATATATTTACAATTTACTCAAACAAAACCAAGAAACGAATGCAGTGCAAATATGACACGTTCCTACTTTGCATGCTATTCATAACATCATGAGACAAAGAATGGACACAAGTAATATTAACCATAATATTACAATAGGATTGTGTTTTGTAAAATAGTTACATCACATTTGTATTGGTTGTGTAACTATAATGTACAGCTAGAGCACCGCTTATAGTTTATGGTTGTGAAAACGTCATTACCAATTCAATACAAATCCTCGATACAGGTCTCACCGACTGAACGAGAAATAAGATAAAGGATTTTATATACTTCTTATAAAGCGTGCGTAATTTCATATGATGAAGAAATTAAACACATGAGATAAGATAAGAAACTAAGATATTACATATTGTAACATTTAGTAGTTATAAAATCTTAGCTCTTTCGTACATCAATTGGAATTTTTCTCACTTGGAATTGATTCAAGGACTATGAGATTAATTAGTAATGGGCTTGACTTATTTCATAGGCCCATTATGGTTGTTTTAATAACCAAAGCCCATGAAAAGGAAAGGATAAAGAAGCCTTAATTGCATGACATGTGTAAAGTGTAAAAATACGTCTTGTGATAAGTATAAAGATTTTATTCATTCCTTAATGAGGAGGTAACCTTATGAACGTGGGTTGGAGAAAAAGAACCTCTTTATCTTGTAAAAAAAAGTGGGAAGAAGGAATTCCAAGAGATTTGCGAAAGAGAACAAGCTAGGTGATCTCTAGCAAGATCTACATCTAGTTTTTATTTTGTGTTCAAGGTGAATCTTGAGGTATAAGGTAAGTTTGAGATGAAAACTCAAACATAAAGTTTCTTTCTATACATAAGTATATGTCAAGTGGTTATATGTTTACATAACTAGTAATGAAGACGATCATTTAGTGATTAATGGTGATAAATTTTTTGAATTTGACTGTTTTAATCATCTTGAAATCCCAACACTGAAATCTTATTGCAGAGTCTGCCCGACTCGTATGATCAATTTATCATCAACCTGACCAACAACATTCTCATGGATCATCTAGTCTTCGATGATATTGCTGCCACAGTTCTTGAAGAAGAAAATTGGCGCAAAAATAGGGAAGACAGGCAGGCGACTTCGCAGCAAATAGAAGCCTTGGCGGTGATAAGAGACAGATCAACAGAGCGTGGCTCAAGTGGGAGCCAAAACCAGGGTAGAGGCAAATCTAAAATTAAGAAACAGATTTGAAGTGCTATAGTTATGACAAAACTGTTCACTTCAAGAAAGATTATTGAAATTCAAAGAATTCTACTCTTCAAGGAAATGTTGCAAGTAGTTCGGGTTAAGGAACATCCATATGTTGTGAGGCGGCGACGATAAATAAAGTCAGACATAGATTTGCTGATGTGTGGCTCTTTGATTCAGGAGCTACTTTCTATATGACCTCTAGAAGAGAATGGTTTCACCATTATGAACCATCCTAAGGAGGATTTGTGTTCAGCTGTACCGATCATGTTTTGCAGATCATCGGTATCATAACCATCAACCTGAAGTTGCATGATGGCTCAGTATGCACTATTTAACAAGTGCGACGCGTAGTTGTTTTGAAGAAGAATTTATTATCATTGGGACAATTTGATGACCTCTGGTGCAAGATTGAAATTGAGATGAGGATTATGAAAATAATTTGTGGCGCGCTTGTGCTTATGAAGGGAGAAAATGAAGCTGCAAAGGTATACGTGCCAAAGGGAGAGACATTGCGCGAAGCAGAAGCATTTGGAGAATCGACTACAATGCAATGACACCAGAAGCATGGACATGTGTCAAAACAAGGTTTGAAGCGTGGACATGTGTCAGAACAAGTACTTCGTATCATTTATTGATGATTATTCCATGAGATGTTGGGTGTATCCAATCCAGAGGTAAGGAGATGTGTTCTCAGAATTCAAAGTTTTCAAAGCCCAAATTGAGCATGATTCAGGAAAAAGAATCAAGTGCTTGCAGACGGATAATGGAGGAGAATATACTGGTTTTGAATTTGAAAGCTTTTACAAAAGAGAAAGGATTAAAAGGCAATTCACTACGGCATACATTCCTCAGCGGAATGGAGTGACAGAGAGGATGAACGAGACCTTATTAGAGAGAACAATAGTCATATTGGGAGCTGTGGGCCTTAACAAGAAGTTTTGGGCGGAAGCAGTCAACACCGTCTGTTATGTGATTAATCGGGCCCATCAACCACGATCGAGTTGAAGGCACCGATGGAGATGTGGACTAGAAATACAGTGGATTATTCTAACTTTCATATATTTGGAAATCTGGTGTACATGTTGTACAATGCCCAAAAAACGACAAAGTTGGATCCAAAATTCACGAGGTGCTTGTTCTTGGGGTATGCTGATGGAGTCAATGGGTATCGCCTAGAGAGAGGCAAACGGTCCGGGCTAAACGGGTTTTCGCCCGGACCAGACTCGTTTAGCCCGAACCATTTGACTTATTTTCGAAAATAGGCAGATACGGACGGGTTGGGTTTTGAAAACGAGCAGTCCGGACTTTAACCGTTTAACAAAACAGGTAATCCGATTTTTTAAAACTGAAAACGGGCGGATACGGACAGGATCCGTATAACCACATTTATAATTAAATATTTTAATTACTTTTTATATAAATAAATGGACAGATACAGGTAAAACGGACGGGTAAAACGGGTCAAATAGATAAAATAGGTTAAAATAATACGGGTAAAATGGGTAAATTAATTTTTTAAATAAAAAACGGACGAATACGGGCTAAGCCCATTTTCGACCGTTTAAAAATGGTCTGGTCCGGTCCGGGCTGAAAAAAATAGGCGGTCTTCAGCCTGCCCGTTTTCGAAAATGGTCTGATCCGGTCGAGGTGGACACAGACCATTTTTGAAAATGGGAGGGCGAGTTTTAGCCCGCCCACCTGGATGCCTCTCTCTAGTATCGCCTGTGGGACCCCACTACCCACAAGGTCGTCATCGACGGGAATGTTATCTTTGTAGAAGATAAGCTACAAAGGAACGAGGGAGATGATGGCACAAAAGTAAGAAGTTCAGAGATTACAAATGTGCAGGTAGAAAAAGAAATTTTATTCTGAAGCTGCACCAGAGCACGAAGAATTAGAATCAGAGGATTATGATGTTCCACAAGAAGTTCGTCAATCAGAAGAGTAAGATCTACACCACTTTGGCACTCAGATTACATTATGATGAGCAATATTACGTATTGTCTTCTAACTGAGTATAGTGAGACATTAATTCTCCAAGAAACACTGAGCAACTCAGATGCAGTTCAGTGGATCGCAGCAATGCAGGAAGAAATTGAAGCTCTTCATAAGAATAAAATATGGGAACTTGTGAAATTGTCACACCACAAGGAAGGAAGGCTATTGAAAAAAAAAATTGATTTTAAAAATCAAGCAAAAATGTGATGATCAAGTGGAGTAGTATCATACTAGATTGGTGGTGAAAGGATATACTCAGAAAGAAAACATTGATTTCAATAAAATATTTTCACCTGTGGTCCGATGGATGACAGTTCGAGTAATTCTAACGATGTGTACTACGTTTGACCTACATCTAGAGCAGCTAGATATGAATACTGCTTTTCTTCATGAAAATTTTGAAGAAGAGATTTATATGCTCTAGCCAGAATGATTTGAAGCAAAAGAAAAGGAGAACTTCGTTTGCAGGTTGAACAAATATCTGTACAGTTTCAAACAGGTGTCAGGATGTTGGTACAAGAGATTTAATTCCTTCATCAGACTCAATGCAGACCATTGTGCATATGTCAAGAGGTTTGGTAATAAATATTTTATCATGTTGTTGTTGTATGTCGACGACATGTCGGTAGTTGGTCCCAACAAAGATCGTGTCGAAGAATTGAAGTCACAGTTGTCTAGAGAATTTAAAATGAAGGACATGAGACCAACAAATAAGATTATGGGGATGCAAATTCATCGATAAATAAATAATATGAAGATTTGGCTTTCTTAGAAGAACTGCCTGAAGAAGATCTTGCGGCATTTCAACATGTAAGAATGGAACCAATTTCTACCCATCTACCTATTGATTTTAAGTATTCCTCTAGTATGAGTCCTAGCAGTGAAGCAGAGAGGATAGATGTTTTGAGTACCGTATTCATCGGCAGTGGGGAGCTTAATGTTCGTGATAATTTGTACTAGACTAGACATTGCACATGCAGTGGGAGTAGTGAGTCGGTACTTGGTAAATCCTGAAAGAGAGCATTGAAGTGCTGTAAAGAGGATCTTGAAATATATCAAGGGTATCTCAGATACTGCATTATGTTACGGAGGATCAGACTTCACAGTCCTTGAACATGTGGATTCAGACTATGCAGGTGATCTTGATAAAAGCAAATCCGCCACAGGTTATGTGTTTGCTCTTGCTGGAGGTGCTGTGAGCTGGATTTCAAAATTGCAGTCGATCGTTGCTACGTCGACAATAGAAGCTGAATATGTAGCAGCTACACAAGCCAGTAAAGAAGCAATATAGTTGAAGATGGTACTAGAGGAATTCAGGCACAAATAAGATGCAGTTTTTTTGGCAGTCAGAGTGTCTTGCACCTTGCAAAGAATCTCGCCTTACATTTGAGGACCAAATATATAAGGGTTCAGTAGCACTTCGTTTGTGAGAAAGTATAGTGGATATGTAGAAAGTTCATACGAAAGAGAACTTATCAGATTACATGACAAAGGCAATCAATACAGAAAATTTTATTTGGTGTCGTTCCTCATGTGGCCTAATAGAAATATAAGCAGCAATATCACAGAGTAGAAAGAATGGTGTGAAGATTGATTGACGATCAATCAAATCGTCAAGTGAGAGAATGTCGACAAGTCAAATGTTCAACTTGCATGTGATGAAAATGTTGGAGCATTAATTGCTTCTACATGAGAAGTCTAAAAAGGGAATAGTGATTTTGCAAGAAGGAAGAAAAACGTGACAAGAAAAATGGTGTGACCATTTGATAAATGTTCACACTGACACGGTTTGGAACATGCAACTCTTATCTATAAATAGATGACTTCTTTGTTCATTCTCGTCATCCCAAAATCATCCCAGACTGAGAGTTTTCTTAGAGTGTGAAATACGAGAGATAAAAAATAGAGAATTTGAGTATTTATCCTTTACTCATTGAGAGATTACAAGTGGTATCTAGAAATTGTATCTCCTATATTATCCCATAGTGGAATTCTTCTATCCCTGCCCATGATTTTTTCCCTGATTTATTTAGAGGTTTTCACGTAAATCTTCATGTTCTATTTATCATCAGTATTATTTTATACAAATTATTAGCTACGGCTCGGCTGTATTATTCATATTTTCACAACAAAATTTTCATATTCTACTTTTTAAATTTGATTATTGTCATCATTCTTCGTTCATTGTCATATTAGCTTCACCAATAAAAAGTTTATATATAATAAACAAAAAACTCATGCGCACAATGAGTGCTAATTTCATTGCATATTTTTTTAGTCTCGTATGTCTGACAATTTGATCGATGTATCAATTTTTATAAATACTATACATCAAGTTGTGCACGAGCCCAAAGGATTATAAAAATGTGATTGTATATTCTTTTTTTTTATTACATGGGAGCAAGGATAACTTGCGGGTACAGATATACAAAGTAAAATAAGCTTAGGGTGGCTCGAACACATAGCTAGACTGCCGTAGATCCGCAGTTGCCGCCGGCGATGTAATCTGAATGAGCGGGGTGGACATCTCTTCCCTACCATGAGGATGTGCATCTGCTACCATCCCCTCTCCTGTAGGGGCATCAAATAGCCTAATTTCCATGTCAGGAAAGGAAAGGCTATGCTTCGCATACCAGTCTGCCCGAGTATTTGCACTTCGAGGAGAATGAAGAAATGTAACCTCAGAAAAATGTTGACAGATGGATACGATACGGTTACGAAGCTGGGATATTGCATCGGGTTGGTGAGGCTGCTGCACTACTTCAAGCGCCCCTGTGGAATCTGAGTAACAGATTAGTTTGTTAATCCCATAACTATTAGCTGTCTCCAGGCCATGTATGAGTCCCCATAACTCTACTTGTAGAACGTTGCATAGGCCTATTCGTTTGGAGAATGCTAGCAGAAATTGTCCCTGCCGGTCTTGGATAATACCACCGACTCCTGCTCTGGTTGCCGCAGATGAGACTGCCCCATCTGTATGAAGAATGAACCGGTCAGGTGATCGCACTGTCGTCGAGATCCTTGAAGACTCTCTAGTAGTCACACCATTGCCCCCATGTATTGTCATTGTGGAAGGGATATATTGGTGTTGTTTGGCACATTCTAGCTGGAAGATCCTGTGTGATTCCCGTACTAAGGCTTTTGATCTTGCAGCTAGGCTGTGAACGGATGTAGCTTGATCTGCGAAGGTTTCTTCGTTCCGAGCTGTCCAGATTGTCCAGCAGGTGTGGGTAAACCAGATGGTCCAGTCGATCTCCTCCTGTTGAAAAATACAAATCAGGTTCTGTCTAAGCCAGTTGTGGGGACATACCTCTTGCCAAAAGTTGGCGGGGAGTCTGATTGTGAGATTTAACCAAACTAGATGACTTCGATAACAGTCTCTAAGGACGTGAAGCAGACTTTCAGTTTGTTGACATAGATGACAATATGGATAATTTGATATTCTCCGTCTTGTCCTTTCCTGATTTGTCAATAGAATCCCTTTTAACATCTTCCAGGTAAAGAACTTAATTCTTTCAGGCACTTGGATCCTCCATAGACGGGTCCAGATGCTATCTGTCGGGTCCCAGGTGTGGCCTGCAAGGGCTTCATACGCAGAAGCTGTGGAGAAGGTCCCCTTCATAGAATGGCGCCAGATGCGCTGGTCTGGGCCTCCTGCTGCACTGGGAGGATTGTAGCTTAATATCTCTCCAATGATGTGGTGAGGAAGGATAGGCCGAAGGTGCTCAATCCTCCAATGACCTGTATGGGAAACATAGGCACAAGCCAAATCATTAGAGCAATGGAATGATGGATCAGATACCTGGTTTTGCAGGATTTGTCCTGAGGGGAGCCATCTGTCCGTCCAGAAATAGCAGTTTCTTCCATCTCCCAATTGCCATGCAATTCCATCACACAGGATACTCCATATTTTCTGTAGCTGCCTGCTCAGTGGTGAGCCTGCTGAGATGCATAAGCCTTGAGAGAGGTCGACAGCTTCAAGATTATATTTGGCTATGAATAGACTCTTCCAAAGTGTAGGTTTAGGGGAAAGCAGATCCCATGCAAGTTTGAGTAATAGAGCTACATTGTGTTCGTGAAGTTTCCTGAAGCCCAAACCTCCTCGATTTTTCGGTTGGCATAAACTATTCCATGGTATCGTGTGTATTTTTCGAACCCCCTCTGATTCTCCCCATAGAAAGGACCTCTGAATTTTTTCTAATTCCGCAGAAGAGCTCTTGGGGAAGAGGGCCGACTGCATATGATAAGAGGAGAGACTTTCCAGCACAGATTTGCAAAGGGTTGCTCTCCCTGCCATGGAAATCCGCTTGGCTACCCATGATCCGGCCTTAGATCGAGCTTTGTCTATACATTTGGAGAAGTGCAACCTTTTCACCCTTCCCATGTGAATATCAGTACCGAGGTAAGTGCCAAATGAATCTGTCTGTGGTATTTGTAAGATTTGAGAAATGTGGTGAGCAATGGAGGGGTCAAGATCCGGGGACAATAGCACATTTGATTTTACTGTGTTCACTTGTTGGCCAGAGTAGCGAGAGAACAGGCTTAATGTTTCGGATATAATAGATACTTGCTGAGCAGAGGCTTCTCCAAACAAGACTAGATCGTCTGCGAACATGATGTGAGATAAGGCAAACCTTTGGTTACCAAACAGCATGGGTTTCCATCTCCCTCTATCAACTTGAGAATTGATTAGGTGTGAGAGTCTCTCCATACATAGTACGAAAAGATATGGAGATATGGGATCTCCTTGTCGCACACCCGTTGTGGTGCAAAGCTCTCCCCTAGCTCACCATTCCAGAGTATTTGTAGGCTGCTATCAGTAAGTGAGCTGGTGATAATCTGAATAATCCGGTCCGGGAGATTGGCTAGCTTCACGGTTTCCACGATAAATGACCACCTGATCAGATCAAAGGTTTTAGTGAGGTCGACTTTAATTGTCATCCATTTCCTCTTTCTCTTGCTCGTCTGGATCGTATGAACCGCTTCTTTAACAGTTGCAATATTTTCTATGATGTGGCGGCCCTTGATGAAGCTGCTTTGTGTTGGAAGGATAATGTCTAGCATGATTAAACTCAATCGGTTGGCGATCACCTTTGTGATGATTTTGACACTGACATTGATCAATGTAATAGGACGGAAGTGTGCTGCTTGACTAGGGGGTTTGATTTTTGGCTGAAGAACTATTACCCCTTTGTTCAGAGATTGATGAATATGACCTGTAGTGAATACCTCTTCGGTCATCTGAAAGATAGATTCCACCACCGTGTTCTAGTTATGTTGGTAGAAGCGAGGGTTCAGGCCATCCGGGCCAGCAGCTTTGTACGGCCCCATATCAAAGGCCGCTTTTTTGATTTCATCCATTGTAGCCATTTGGTTCATAAGTTGCAGAGCTTGAGCAGAGAGTAGAGGGAAGCCATTTGGTATAGGGCAACTAGCCATTGTGGGACTTCCTGATTCGGCATATTGATTTTGGTAGAAGGACGTGATTTCTCCCGTGATAAGTCGTTTGTCTATGGACCATTCACCCGAAGCTAGATGGAGTTTATTCACCAGGCAATGGCTCTTACGTGGGCGGTGAGCAGAGTGGAATAGTTTAGAATTTCTGTCTCCTTGTAGCGTTCAGGCCGCCCGCCTATTTTGTACCTTTAGAACATACTCTTGTGAAAGTGTTTGTTCTAACTGATTACGTAGTCGCTGTTCCAATCGACGAATACCCGGGTGGATCAGATCCTCAGCCAAATTTTGGATTCCATCGATCCTGTTTAAGAGCCTTCGTTTCCTCCTGTGGAGATCCCCGAAGATAGTTTTCTACTCTGGAATACGGTTTAAGAAAAGGGGAAGGAGCTGATCAAATGCCACATTCTGAGACCAAGTTCTACTAAAACAATCCTCCCAGCGTGAGTCTAGTTCCCAGCAACAAAGATAATGCTGTGACTGATGTCCTCGGAGCACTGAATTGGATATTTGTAGAGAGGAGATCAGGGCACAATGATCTAATGATTTACGGGCCGTATGCAGGACCGAAATAGAGTCAAAATAGGATGTCGCAGCTTCATTATGCAGAACCCAATCCAGTCGCTCAAAGCAGAGGCCACATTTCCAGGTGAAGCGTCGTCCTGTGTATCCTGAGTCCAATAGGCGAGCTCCTCTTATAAATGAACGGAAGTGTGGACAGCCGGTGGATGGTAAGCCACCTAATTTGTCTGCAGGATCAGTGAACGAGTTGAAATTGCCCATTAGTAACCATGGACTTGAGATATTATTCGCCAGCAATTGCAGAGCTGGCCAAAGTCCTCGCCTTGTGCGGGGTTGAGGACATCCATATACTAGAGTGCAGAGTAATGTGATGGAATCAACCGTGTCGATTCTGACATGAATAAATTGCCAGTTGTTCTCAATGACATGTACTTTCACTCCAGATTTCCACATAATCCATAAGCCTCCTGAGAAACCAACTGCTTCCACCCTGTGGGAAAAAGGAAAATTAGTGGTGCAGATAATTTTCTCAGCATCGGGACCACTAATTCGGGTGCAGGTATCGAATTTCTCAAGTTGGACGATGACAAATTCAGAATAGATGAAGATTTTGTGGCACAAAAAGAAAATTTGCCGCTACCGCAGGTCCTTACTATATAGGCAGGATTTTTTCTGCTGCCGGATATAAAAAACCGGATGTGTGGCCTTAGAGACCGGATGACATTCCAGGTCGTCGGATTTTAATCCAACAGCCTGGATGCGCCCTTCATTAAAATGAAGGGCGCGCTGGTCGGGGGGGGGGGG
>JAOYMZ010029784.1:0-16827 GCA_025802335.1 Pinguicula primuliflora | reverse complement strand
TTACCATCGGACACAGCAGAAGAGTTGGTGAATTTACCTATGCAACATCGTCGCTGGCCACGGAGAATCCGAATTCCCAATCTCTGGAACATGATCTGCAGCTCGTCGTCTGGCATATCTGGAAGAGAAGGAACAGGTCAATCTTCAAGCAGGAAGATTCAGACATGGGCGATGCTTTGGAGCATATTCAGCTGCAATTTTGGCTCCTTCTGCAAACTCATAGGAAATTAGATCCAATAGTGGGCTTCAACGAATGATGTATGGATCCAACCAATTGTATGACATACGGAAAATGAGAGTCGAAAGGGCGAAATACTTGTAAATATATAAATATAAATAAAGCCATATTACTTTCCAAAAAACAGAAGTCTGCAATGGCGGCTGGGGGTGATGTACAAACTGTGGAATCATAAAGTTAACAATGTAAACGAACGAAATGGGTGTGAGGACCGGGTGAGAGGAAAGGAAAGGAAAGGAAAAGGAAGAATCTTGCTACCTTCCACCTAATTTCTCAAGTGTTCCCCCTTTTTGCGCTCCAACGAATACGTCATTTTTATTCCTTTGGTCATCTCTTTCTTTTTCAATTCAAATACTCTATTACTGTACTAGAAATAGTACCAAGTATGTATATAAAACGTGGGTGCGGAATGGATTTCACCTGACTTCAGCTTTGTTTTGTTTTTCTACGTAGCCTCTGCATCTGGAGTTTCTTTCATCTTTCCGTTGGAATCCGGATGCGTACTCAAGGTTAAAGGTAGGGGCTAAAAGGGGGTAAATCAAAGATTATCTGTTTCTGGGTGTGATGGGAGAAAGAGGAAAGATGAAGAAAGGAGCTCTAGCACCTACACTGAAGCTGAATCTTCCTCCTCCTGATGAAATTTCTCTATCTAAATTCCTGTATGTTAATGTGTTAAGTAGTTCGGTTTATTCTGAACATTGATAATACGGGAGTTTGGTGCATTTTCTTTTTTGTGATTTTATAAATCTATGCAGGACTGAATCAGGGACGTTTAAATATGGTGATCTGTTGGTGAACAAGGATGGTGTCCGTGTTGTCTCTCAGAGTGAAGTTGAAGCTGTATGAGTAAAAATTTCGTTGTAATCTTATAGCTTTATTATGTTTTTTGAGATTTTATGGATTTTATCTGGTACTTAATTCCTTGAAGCTTAGTTTAAAGGTTAAATGACTTGCTTTCTTTCTTCTCTTTTTTGTGGGTGGTTGTGGGGATTTTGATAATTTGGGCAATGTAATTTTTGATGGATGTTGGTGGCTGTTTGGCCTTGATTGTAGAATAACTTTCCCACTGGTGATCCCCCGTTGCATTTATTTGGATCTCTCTCTTAATTTCATCGTGTTACACAATGTTTCAGCCAGCCTTGATACAACCATCAGATAACCAGTTGAGCCTGGCCGACTTTGACGCAGTTCAAGTTATTGGTAAAGGAAATGGTGGCATGGTACGCTTGGTGCAGCATAAATGGACTGGCCAATTTTTTGCTCTTAAGGTATTGAAGTTTTCCATCTCGGCTCCCAGTATCTGTAAATGGCTTGCTCACTTAGGGTCATCCATCATTTGTTGTATTCTGTTCTTTTTAGTTGATGTTGGAGTTAATTGCTGGCATGAAAAATTAGAACTGCACTGATGACACATCAATGCATTTGTTGTGTTAGAGATTTTTTGCAGTATACTGTTTTGTTCATTTAACTAAGTTGAACCAGGTTCTGGCTCCTCTGTAATTTTAATTTTTGTGATATCGAATACGATTAGACCGGTCGCAGGTGACACTTAATCCGGTTTATTACATGTTCTCGTTGAGGCTTCGGTTTCATAGGAATGCATTTTGATATCTATTATTCAAACTTCATCCGTTTGTTGTACTGAGCTTCGACGTCCACGTTATACTTTTCAGGTTATTCAGATGAACATTGAAGAGTCTGCTCGCAGGCATATAGCACAAGAACTGAAAATTAACCAATCATCTCAATGCCCTTATGTTGTAGTTTGCTATCAGTCTTTCTATGAGAATGGTGCAATTTCCATAATCCTCGAGTATATGGACGGAGGGTCTCTTGCGGATTTCATGAAGAAAGTTAATAGGATTCCAGAACCATATCTTGCTGCAATATATAAGCAGGTGGTACACTTGCCTTTTTCTCAATCTTAGGAGGGTTATTTTTTTCTCAATCAACTGGAATGCTGATGAGTTGATAGGTATGCCGATATAGGTGCTCAAAGGCTTGTGGTATCTTCATCATGAGAAACATATTATCCACAGGGACATGAAACCTTCAAACTTGCTTATAAACCACAGAGGTGAAGTCAAGATCACCGACTTTGGCGTGAGTGCCATACTGGAGAACACATCTGCTTTGGCCAATACTTTTGTTGGCACATACAATTATATGTCCGTAAGTATATCTCTTGGCGCACACGTGGTTTTCTCTCTTGCTGTATCCTGATGATTAATCAGAAGAATAATGTTTTTTGTTCTCTTGGGTGCTCAGCCTGAGAGAATCAGCGGGGGCAACTATGGTTATAAAAGTGATATCTGGAGCCTTGGCTTGGTTATCCTTGAGTGCGCAACAGGATGCTTTCCATATTCTTCTCCTCAAGCAGGGGGATGGGTCAACGTCTATGAGTTAATGGACACTATTGTAGAAAATCCTGCCCCTTGTGCACCTCCAGATATATTTTCACCGGAGTTTTGTTCTTTCATTTCTGCATGGTATTGCTCTTAATCTAACAATTTCGATTTGAATTGCCTTTTACTTGGACACAGATGCAGTCAATATAGTTCATTGTTGAGTGTGAAGTTCCTAGTGGAACTATTTTTAGCGCCTCCATGGTCCTTAACTTGGTAATTTTTATGATCTGCGTTGAAAGGAAAGTAGTCATGCATTGTTTTCATCTTATCCATGCTCACTCCTATCTTATACAGCCATCTTTATTGTTCGAGAAATAATTGATAGGTTTCAGTTGGCTCTGCGTCAAAAGTTCAGACTCACAGTGATAATTTTTACGGATACACTGCACGATATCACCCCGAATCTCTTCAAGTTTTCTTGCCATGTAGTTCAGTTCTTAAAGTTTCGTGCTGTTGTTAAATATTTTGTAGAATAGCTCATCTGATAAGTACTTGAAGACCTTCCATGTTTCTGCTCTCTGTGTCTGCTTGTGAACTTTGTGCAAGTTCACCTTCCCCATATGATCCTGCATTCTTTTTCAGTGTGCAAAAGGACCCAAAAGATAGACTGTCAGCAAATGAGCTTATGGTACTCCTGATGCTTCTCATGCTTTAATTCATTGTTCATATGAAACTCGTGTCGTTAGTCTCATCCATGCGTATGATGATACTCAGGCCCATCCTTTCATCACTAAGTATGATGATCTTGACATTGACCTTGGATTGTACTTCACCAGCGTCGGTTCTTCACTTGCCACGCTATAGACCAGGTATGATTCATTTTTCAATAAAATCGGTGCACACCACTTGATAGTCCGGCTTTTGTTTTCGTTGAACTTGTGGTCTGTTAAAAGAGCTCACTCAATTTTATAGTCTAGAATGTTATATCCAGATTAATGATGTTAGGTCCAGAATTGTAATCGTGACAGTTGATTCACAACACTTCAATGGTTAGGATTAGAATTCTGGACTTAACATCATTAATCTGGATAATAGATTCCGGACATGAAAATTGGTGCATTTGACACACCACTTGTCCATAGAAGTACTCCGAGAGTATATATATGGATGTACCACATTTTTTTGGTTTCTCCATAAAACACTGGTTCCCCATGTTGTTGTTCGTTGGTTTGGTCTGCATATTATTTCATTACAACTTGTGCATACACTGCATTTTCCTTGGTACTGTCAAGAGACAATCAAGCGCATTTCAGAAGCATCTTCAGTACCTTAGCAAGTCTTCCGCTAAGCATCACTTAACATACTGCTGCTGATACCAGGTTTGGCGTCTTACTTCACAAATCGCTCGTATATCCTGTAAGTTGTGGATTAATTCGACCTTATCCCGATCTTGACCTAGTTTTGGCTTTCAATATTGTCACTGAAGGTTATATGTTTATTAGGCCATGGATTTGAGTACTAATAGTTCATGTTTGAATTCGAAAATATGGTATTTATGCAATAAAATGTGAGTAAAATGCAATTTATCCCCCTGTGGTTTGGGGTAAAGTCACTTTACCCCCTTCTGGTTTAAAAACTGACAATTTACCCCACTGTGATTTAAAAAACGAGCACATTACCCCCGCGTGTATTACACTCGCGGGTATTGAGAGTGAGCGAGAAAAAATGATCAAAAAAGACTATTTTGCCCTTTAATTAGTTTATTGATTTTTATTCATTTTTTATTATAAAAAACTATTTAAAAATACTAAAAATTGTACTTTTTTTTAAATTTTTTTCTCTTAAAATTTTTTCAATTGTTAAATTATTATTTAATAATTTAAAAAATTTCAAACGAGGTTTAATTACTTTTTATTTTTTTGTTACTTTTCAAATATATATGAAGCATCAAATATATATTAACATTATATAAAATATAAACGAAATCTTAATAATTGTAACATTAACTGGTAAATGCTCACATGTGATTAAGCTAATTTGTTCTCTAATCAACGAAAATCATCACTAATCTACAAAATATGTACAAGAAATACAAAATAGGCAATACATAATACAAATATTTTTAAAAAATACGTCAAAAATTGAAAAAATAAATAAATACAATCGAAGCACAATATACTATATATATAATTTTGCTAAAAATATTTTGAATTACAATATTTTAAATATTTTTTAATTTTATATATATATAACCAATTTCTAAATCTATAAAAACTTTACAAAAATTAAATTTTTATTTATTTTAAATTTTTACTGTTTTATTAATTTTGTAACGGATTTTTTTCCAGTTTTTTATGCAATTTCAATTTTTTTATTATTTTTATAGAATTGTAATTATTTTTTTCTATTTTTGTATGGATTTTTAAAAAAATTATTTTTTATTTTAGCATATTTTTAATACTTTATGTTTTAATTTTATTTTTTTTAATTTTTCAGAGTTTATATTTTAGTTGTGTATATTCATTTAAAAAATGATGAATAATATTTAGAGATAACAGTTTTTTATTTTTTAATTAAGGGTATTTTAGTCTTTTCATTGTTAATTTTTAATTAAAATAGACAAAGGGGGCGCGTTGACTTTTTTTAAAACCACAAGGGGGTAAATTTTCAGTTTTTAAACCATAAGGGGGTAAAGTGACTTTACCCTAAACCTTAAGGCGGTAAGTTGCATTTTACTCAATAAAATGTAGTAATAGACCTCCAACATTCATAACTACAGCATGGTTAGCTTGTGTATCTTCTATAGAGCACAACTATTGGCATTGCAAAAATGGCTGAAACAGAATTAATATCTTCTACTTGCTTACATGGTACCAGAATAGATTAGTAGTTAATGGCAGAATGAATCATACGATATCTAGTGAATGCTCCAGGGCATTGCTTCCGTTAGCTGCGTATTTTGCGGAATAATCCAACCCCGAATCACCTGACAAAATACCGGGGTGTTACAAATTCTTGTCGTTGATATGATTCAGAGAAAGAAGAAAAGGAGTGATCCTACTTAAGGTTGCGGATAAGCGCTCAGATGACATGCTGCTGTTGCTATCTGTGATGACAACAGGAAGTAGAAACACACAAGGACCATGGAAGTTAGATAATGTTGGTCTCATAATATATAGAGTTTGAAGTTAGATAATGTTGGTCTCATAATAGAGTTTCATTTATAAACTGCTCACCTAAGGATTTACTTGGCCCTTTTACTGCCTCAAAGTTTCTATATGTGTATCCAACAAAGCTCAAATCATTTTGATTCCGCATCTGCAACAAACAGGTAAACATATTCAAAATCAGTGTTAGAGAAAGTGTTGGGCGTGTCCTGAGCCGTCAAGGACCCATTCAGCACTTAGGCGGCTTAGGCGCCCCACCCTAGGCGTCCATATAAGTGGTCTAAGCTGGTATTTGGACAAAGCAGAGGCGACCGCTAGCGCCTGGCGGCTTAGGCAATAGCATTCTCAAACAGAGCTCAAAATCAAGCGAGAGGAGCTAAAGAATCCATTAGGAAATAACCTACCTTTCTCCAAACCCCGGATGTTGATTTTGCCGGTGGTGGATCCACCTGTTATTCAGAAGCAAAAACTATATAAGAAAGGCGTAGTAGTATAATCAAAATGATGTTTACAGCACTAACTTCCCTTAATAACAAAGTTAAAGGTAAGCATCAAGCAGTTCATTTGTTTTCTTCTGTTTCTATTGAAGCAGAACTGAAATGCGGAAGGAGTTCCACATCATCGTACCTCATCATATTTAATGAAGTTCTGAGTATCAAGTTGTCCCTTGACCTCTGGCTTATATGCTGCTTCCATCTCATAGAGTATATCCCAGTTGACATCTTTGAACCATGGATGGGCCTGAAGAAAACACCGTAAACAGAGAAACAAGGCAGGACATTTCAGACAGTATTGAATTGCAAAGAGTAAAGTAACCTTTATTTCATGAGCACCGCGAGAGCCGAGCCGATTTCCAGCATCACATAGCAACCTGCATATAAGATCCTTTGCTGCAGGGCTCAGTCTTGCTTCAGCTGGAAACTTTAGGTGATTTCTCCAGTGCACAATCTGAGGTACATTCTATGGTATGTCATCCATATGAAATAAGATTGAATCACAATGGACAAAACTAAAAACTTGTAACAAACATAACAAAGCCAAGATGATGCATACCACGACTGTATGAGTTCACAACCACGTGACCATCTCTCACATGTGGTGGGTTCCACATGTAATAGTGTGGGACCCACCCAATTGTTTTGTGAGTGGGTCGTGTGGTCGTGGGTTTCAGAAAGTCGTGGTACATAGCAATACTCATAACAAAGCGTTGTGCTCTTCGATCTAGTCAAACAAAGAAGTGATGGTAGAGCACCTTTTTGCACGTAGTCATTGTATCATCAGAATAGAATGGGGCATAGCCAATGAGCATCTCATACATGATTGCACCCAGAGACCACCTGCATATCATTTCCACCAGTATGTTACATAGAAGTTCTTGTTTTGATAAGCTTAGTTTCGAATCCGTGTTCGGAGAACACTGGAAGGAACAGAATATATCCTTCTTGGAGAAGTAAAAGTTTCAGAGTTAAATGGGATCATCAGAAATAATGTGGCAGTTCAGTCACTGAGAATAAAGATATACACTCTACTAACCAATCACATTCCATCCCATATCCTTTCTTCAGTAGGACTTCTGGAGCAATATAATCAGGTGTACCAACAGTTGAAAAGGCCTACATGATCAGGGGTGAAGAACCAGTAATAGAATACCAGCCGAGAGAAATAGAAACTGTATCCTCATTATCACTGTTGTGGCATGTATGTGCAAGAAGTGTTAAGAAAATGGACTCGGGTCCTTTGTGTGCAGGTGCGCGTGTGCGGGCTAACTTATATAGGAAGATGTGGGGTCACACTCTTATTAAAATATTGAGACCAAGGTTATATATTGTAGCATCACATTCCTATTTAAGCTGTTTAGTACGTATCTGCGAAATCCGTGTAGAACATTCCAACAAGAAGTGGATCGAAAACGAAAGATTCCTTTTACCTGTGTCCTCCGGTTCATTTGCCAATGCTGCAGCTGTTCCTGGGGACTCTTCCAATTGCTGCCATCTACCTTATCCGGGAAGAAGCCATTGGCATCAGCTGACCTTTCTGGGCCATAGTCTATCATAGGTTCCTTCCCATCAAAAGGGGATAGATTCGAGCAGTCTAGAGGCTTGCATAGCCCGAAATCAGACAGCTTCATATGACCATTTCTATCGAGTAGAAGATTGTCAGGTTTAATATCCCTGCATAACAATGAGCAAGAGTCGAGCTTCCGGTTTATTTCGGTAAGAGAGGCATAAGCATAACTGAGATATGTTATATCAGACCGGTGGATGTAGTTATGCTTGTGGATGGATTCTATTGCCAGGACACTCTGTGCAATATAGAATCTGGCAACTGTTTCTGTTAAAGTATCCTCCCTCATCAACAATGTCATCATGTCTCCACCGGAGAGGTACTCCATAACCAAGTACAGGTATTCAGAGTCTTGAAATGAACAATGAAGTTTGACAATGTAATTGCTGGCAACTTCAGCAAGCAAATTTCGTTCTGCTTTCACATGTTCAACCTACAGAATGCGATAAACATTGAGTAACATTATCGAATCTGTCACTGGGCTCGGATCTCGTACGTGCACGTGTGAGCCAACTTAAATAGGACTCTCATTAAAACCTTGAGCATGATAGATTATAGCACCACATTCCTACTTAAGTCCGTTCTTATTTACTTTTCTAATCCGCGTGGGACAATTTCCAACAATATTTCCATATGATCTTATAATGCAGATGCACAAAATGATAGCCATTTTTATGAACAGCTTCATTGACAAATCAGTTGGATCTAACCTGTCCTCTGCTAAGCATCTCCGATTTCTTCAACTTCTTCATTGCATATATATTACCGGTTTTCTTCTCCTGGCATAGTCTAACCTGCAATAGGTTAAACTTAAGGTGAGAGTCATGAAAAAAAAGAAACACTTACTTTCTGTTTTACAAAGGTGCAAATGGACTTGGGACATGGTGGATTCATTGAGTTTTACTATAAAAACATTACAATAGCGAGCATCCAACTTCAACAGCATACAGATTTTATAGGAAGCATGAAAATTATTAACTTTCACCTCTCCAAATGCTCCTCTCCCAATAATGGTTAAGAGCTCAAAATCATCAACATTGATCTTGTGCCTTTTAAGTCGCATGTATTCTCTCTCTTTTCGTTCCAAATCCCTCAAATGATTCTTCTGCTCTTCTTCCGATACGCCCGAATTCGCTAATTCACTCTGCAACACTTCCCGCCTGCGATTGAATGAACAATACTTTTCAAAGAAATCAAAATAAGGAGTACTCTTGCAGAACAATTTCATCAGCTTAACTGCATCAGATATCATGAAATCCCATTATGGGATTTTAAAACCCTCATGCTACTAGAGAGAAATGACTCCTACATCTCAAGTAGGCCGGCAGGCAGGCCAAGTACCAAAGATAGCAGCACCTTGAGTACAAGCTACAAATACATTAATCCCATATCTTTTTATATATATGTATATTCTTTTCTGTTCGAGAAGCCGGTCGACTTTCACTCTATTTGAATACCTGCTTAGGCCACATATATGGGCGCCTAGCATGGTCGCCTAGGCGCTTGGCGGTCGACTTCCGCCCGCTCTGTCTGAATACTTGCTTAGGCCACATATATGGGCGCCGCGGTCCTGATTGCTCAGGAACACTGATTCTTCCACATTATAATCCAAATATGAATGAAACAAATATAAAATCGAAATGTTTGAAAAATGGAACTCACAGATCAAATCAGAAAAAAAATAAAAATTAGAAACATTATCGATCCACATGCATGTAAAATGGGGATATGAGTAGATATTTCTTCTCATCGCTGACCTTTCTTTCCGTTGCTGCATGTCCTTCATGTGTGTTTTGTAATGATTCTCGATGAATTTCTTTGCCGCGGCGACTCGTTCAAGGGTCTGGGATGATGTGAGCAGCTCATCCTCCATCTCTTCCGGCACATCCACATCCACCACCACCGCATCATTCACGAGCGCCACCACTTCCTCCTCCGCCATATTCTTACACCCACGTACGTGCATGTATTATACAGTGCGTGCAATTGTGCGGGTTCTGTAATCAGATTATTGTGTGTGTATCTGTGTGAAAAATGGACAGAGAGAAATCGAAATCTGAGAATGAAGGACGATCATGAAACAATGAAACCGTTTTCACCTTTTTTTATACATATTTTTTCTTCAAAAAAAAAAACAATAGTACCTCAACTTTATAAATCAGTATACGGCACAACGCCTAGGCCCTCAGGTGCTTGTATACACGGTAGTGCTTAGCTAATATTTAAGCAGACGAATCAAAATTATAGGATATTGCTATCGGTGTATCCTTACCAAAATCAAAATCCATTATGAAGTCGAATTTGTAAAGGGAAATTTTGGTACACCAGAACTTAGATACATAAAGATGGTGGCTCTTGTGCACAAACCATCCATATGGTCATCCATCGTCAACATTGATTACATCATTGGAAAGCTCATGCGCATGATATCAAAAGCACCCAATTTCGTGACCGAAAATTTCTAAAGTCATATTAAGAACTAATTAACCAAAGAGAAATAGTTATCAAAGTGATCCATTAGGCTAGAGGGAAGTTGGAAATTCTTGATGATAAAATCGTCGGCACCGCAATGGAACATGTAACTTTTGATCTCATACATATAAAATTTTCAACGACGCAATCAATTTTGACAACGACAATTATGGTTATGCATGAATTGTGCACATAAGGGGTGTACACAAGACTCAATTCCATACAAATATTAATTATAATATACAAAAAATTGTTCCTTAATATATTTTATTATTGGTGTTATTATTATATTTTTATTTTATAAATAAGAGAGTATGTGAAGAAAATCAATTTTGATACAAGGGCTTTGCTACACGTACAACCATAAATCGAAAATTTTAAACCGAATGGTGTTAAAATGACAAAAATGCCCCCATTTAACATAGTAACACAGTAGCGTGCCAGGCGGATTTTTTTATCTTTTCATAAGCTTCGGTCGGCAATTTCCTTGATACAATATATTAATCAACTGTATATAAACTTGTTTGTAAACAAATTATGAATTTTGAGATCCTCAATGCATGCTATTGCACCAAAAAAGAGTGGGATTCGTACAAATGTCAAATAGGCAGGGTCAGAGCCCCCCTAAAGTCTGATCTCAAGAAATATATAAGCACTACAAGATCCAAACATGGGAAAACTACTGCATGGTAATAAGCAAACCATATGATGCTTATCAAAGTCAAAGCTGCATAAGTGTGCTGAAAACAAAGCCATAAACCCATCAAGACAGGAGAAAGAATCACTCTATCTTCGCTTCCATAAAATCACTTGCTTTCAGCATCATATAGATCTGTCCTGAGCATGTTCATAAGGTCAAACAAATTGAGTAACAGGTATTCAAGCAAACATGTATTCTCCTACTTTGAAACAAACTTTAACTACATGATCTGCAAGATGTGAAGAGGAAATCCATCGGGGCACAGACTGATTTCTAAAGTTAACACAACACTTAATCAGAAAACAAAATATTCATCACATAGAGACTTTGCAGGCTATGTTCTAAAAGAAGTTTATATGCTTGTTTCTCCGCGAAAGCTTTACCCATCCCAGCCTATGACCCTCATAAGCGTATTGGAGAGAACTGATTCCATAGCATATAACTATCTATGGCTTTTTGATGCTCCATCATTTAGAAGGTAACTTCAAAACTCATCAAGTTCTGCTCACACAGATTTAAACACAAAGGAATCAACAAGTTTTCTTTAATGATACTTCTATAGTCGATAAACAAAGGCAAAGAATGTCTTGCATTACAATTCAGATTCCTACATTCTGTTCCTTAACGACTTCAACATCTTTAACAAAAAATTAATCACAGAGAGAAGTGTCTTGGCCGAGCCATACTCGAGAATACCTAATACAGAAACATGCATACGCATCAAAGGTAAAAGGACATTCAAACAACCTCTTTTCACTATATTTCACAGAAGTCATAAATCAAATTTCCAATTAATCAATAAGACACGAAGAACGCATGAATTATACACACGAAAAAGAGGGAATTAATCGAACACATGGTGAGCACAAGGATACACCAAGTAAAACCCATGACAGAAAGCTCCAGCTAGAACTGCTGTAAACAGGCGATCCCTTAGAACTGGTCTGTGCCGGAGTGAAAGCCGAACTGTTGCACGAAAAAATAATGAGAAAATATCACGACAACGTCCATCCAAATCGAAACCAGGAAAACGAATTCAAGCAATTGCACCAATATGTAACCAAATTCAGAACAAAAAATAATTGAAATCATAAAAACTTACTCAGAGGAAGAACCGGGGCATAAATAAGGGGAAACAGGAACTTTAGGGGAGCACCTCCCTTTTGCTTCTGCCTCGCTATCAATTCCCTTTACACAATTAACGGCTTCAATAGACCAACCTAAAATTGATTAACGAAAGAGAGAGGAAAGATAGAGATACCACTTACTCATTCGTCGGTCCCGACATGGGAGGCGCCATTGAAACTTGAGAATTGCCCAGTACGTACGAGGAGAAGAAATGGTCGAGTAGGTGAGCCCAGAATTTGAGCTTCTATTAACAAAAATTAAGCAATCTAATATTCAATTGGATTTTGTCGAATGAAAAGGGCCCATGTCTTCTTAGTTGCTTCATCCCTTATTATAGTCAAGATCTAAATGATGTATAGGTCCAGATTGGTTGAAAGTCCAATAATACACTTATATAAATACACCGTCCTCGTTTGGGCAAAACATAATGCAGAAAATAGGAATTCCACACCAGTTGCGTACATTTGTCTTCATTCTCATCAATATTCTGCATCCTTGTCTTCTTACATTTAGTGTTGGTTATTTCAGTTTGGAATCCTAACTGATATTCTGTACTCATCAGTGTTGGTTTTATTATGGTATCGGAACGAGTCTGATCGTTTCTTCAAATTCCGCTACAATCTATCTAGGGTTTATACCCAATCTTCAAAATTGAGTCGATTGTTCCGCTCAAAACTCGATTACTTCCCTTTCTTAACCCACAACACTCATCAACTTCACAAATGGGCGACAACAAACAAGATAAGGTTGATATCGGCAAGCAAGATCTGACAGTGACGACACCACAGAACTCTGTCCAACTTTAGGCTACCGATGAACCGGGAAGGTCTCTCGTCACCGTGCTTCTGAACACAAAGAACTATCAGTCCTAGAGCAGGGTTGTGCGAATGGCTTTGGGTGCCAAGCGAAAACTGGCTTTAATTGATGAATCACAGGACCCACCTCAGGACGAAACAATCGAAGAGTACCAAGTATGGAAAAACGTTGATTTAATGTTGGCTTGTTGGATTTATAACTCAATTGATCAAGAAGTTTTGGCTGGTTTCCGTTACACTACTACTTGTGCAAGAGATCTCTGGTTTGAGCTTTGAGAAAGGCTAGGTGAATTTAATGGACCGATGGTGTGTTGCGTCCGTAGACAAATTGTTGATCTGAAACAAGGTCAGGATAGTGTAACTGTCTATTTTAACCGTCTAAAAGGACTTTGGGATGAATTGGGCTACATGAGACCGATGGTTAAATGTAGTTGTGGCATTAGTGAAGAAGAACGTAGCATGAAGTTCATGTTTGGTCTTAATGGTGATTATGAGCAGATCTGTAGTCAACTACTTGTGTGGATCCACTTCCCAGTTTGAATAAGATATATGCAACCATTCTTACTATCGAGAAACAGAGGGAAAAGAGCCTTATTGGTCTGAATATCACAGATCATGGCATGCTGCTAAAAGTTAGGGGTGGATACAAAGCCTCAAGTTCTATGAACAAACCTTTTATTCACAATGTTGTCTCTCGTGGATCTCCAAAACAGCTGAAATGTGAACACTGCCACATCCTTGGCCATGTCATGGCAGATTGCTATAAACTGAAGACCTGCGATCACTGCCAGCTCTCTGGACACTCGATGGCTAACTATTTCTGTCTGAAAGCTCAGCAGAAAAGGAACAAAATGGCTATGTCTCGTGGTCCCTATGCTCAAGTTACTATGGAGACTCCCTTTGAGGGAATTCTCTCCTCTATTCCATCAACTGACTCTTGTATGAGTGAGATTGCCCACATTGAGATCGGAAAAACATTGAAAGAGGTGCTTAATGTCCACTCATCTGCCTCCGGTGTGAAGGAGACTGAGTTCACTAATAAGATTTATTCCACAGCTCTTATGGTCTCTTCTAGGCTTGCTTCAGATATGTGGGTAGTAGATACATGAGCTTCTTGTCATATGTCACATGATTTGAACATCCTGCATGATCGTCACCAAGTCAGATCTAAATTCGTTGACGACAGGCTGATAGAACTCAATCCTCCACTACTATCCGTGGAGATTTCCAATTTTCCCCTAATCTTCTGCTAAAAAAAGTTTTGTACATCCCTACTTTCAAATTTAACTTACTCTCTGTTTCAGCACTTGCTAAATCTTCCAACACATTCTTCTCATTTTATCCTACATTTTGCCTCGTGAAGGACCTGGAAACTAAAGCTGTCATCACTGTGGGACAAGAGTTTCAGGGCCTATATATACGGGATTTTGCATCTACGAGACCTCAGCCGCAAAGAAAGTCATCCTTTGTTGCATCCTTTTGTAGCTCTAAAACTCCTTCCTCCAGTATTAAAACTTTTGTATGTAATTTTGTTAAAACATCTATATGGCACGATAGACTTGGCCATCCTTCTCAACATGTTATGAAGGTTTTGTCTTTGAATGAATCAAAAGTTGAGAATCCATGTGATGCTTGTTATAAAGCAAAACAGAAACGACTTCCTTTTCCCATTCATGTTACTTCCACGACTCATATTTTCGAACTGATTCACATTGATATTTGGAGTCCCTACTCTCAACATTCACACTCGGGCTGTACATTCTTCCTTACTATAGTAGATGACTATAGTAGAGGAACATGGGTTTATATGATGAGATCTAAAACACAGGCAGTCATGTTTCTTGAGCAGTTTTTAGCCATTGTGCAAAATCAGTTTCACACGAGTGTTAAGACCGTGCACAGTGACAATGGCAGCGAGTTCATGAGTAATGCATGCCAAACTCTTCTTCTATCCAAAGGCATTCTACATCATCGCAGTCTTCCTTACACCCCGCAATAGAATGGGATTGTAGAATGTAAATACAGACACTTGTTGGAAGTTGCAAGAGCTCTGTTATTCCATCTCTATGCCCACAAAATACTGGGGAGAAGCTATCCTGACCACTGCAGATCTGATAAACAAACTGCCCATAATCACTCTTCAGTGGCTTAGTCCTCATGAGATATTGTTCAGTGAGAAACCTGATCTCACTCATCTAAAAGCCTTCGGCTGTCTGTGCTATGAAACCAGTGTTCTTCCTCATAAGTCCAAACTTGAAGCCAGATCTACCAAATGTATCTTCGTTGGATACTCCAACTTCAGCAAAGGTTATAAAGTGCTGAACCTTTCTACTAAGCAGATTTCTGCTTCTCGTGATTTAAGCTTTCATGAGGATATCTTTCCTTTCTCTATTGATCTTAACCATAATTCCTCTTCACGGTTCATCAATTCTGATTCCATATCCATCGCTGATACTTCTGTCATTCCATCTCCCACTTCGTCTGCTGATATTCCTATATCCAATGATGCTGACCCTTCTACCAACATCTCCACTCCATGTATATCACCTTAGCCGGATTAGTCCTCAGTTGATTGCTCATCTCATGAGTCCACTTCTACCTCCACAGAAAATATTCCTGTACATCCAGAATCCATTTCATCTGGCTCTTCTCCTACAGTTCCCAGAAAAAGCACCCGTGCCAAGGTTTCACCAGTATGGCACAAAGACCAGCAACCTGAACCCAAGTCATACACCCTGGCCATTAAGGAGAATGCCTGGATCACTGCCATACAAGCTGAGCTTACTGTTCTAGATCAGAATCAGACCTGGAAGATTACATCTTTACCACCCGGCCACCTTGTTATTGGTTGCAAGTGGGTTTTCAAAATTAAAAACAACCCGGATGGGAGTGTGGGATGATATAAGGCCAGATTAGTCGTAAAAGGCTATAACCAAGTTGATGGTATCCATTTTTCGGACAGCTTTTCACCTGTGGCCAAACATACCACAGTTCGTTTGCTGCTTTCAGTTGCTACACAGAGAGGTTGGGGCATACACCAACTAGACATTAATATTGCATTTCTCCACGGCAAGTTAGACAAGGAGGTATACATGTCAATTCCACAAGGCAATAGCTCACACGGTTCAGGACAGGCGTGTCTCCTTTACAAGTCTATTTACGGGCTTAAACAGTGTTCTCGTCAATGGAACAAGACACTAACAACAGCTTTCATCCGTTACAAATTTGTACAATCCGCCAATGATCACTTTCTATTTCTTCTCACACCTGGTGCCTTTTTTACTGCACTGATAGTCTATGTGGATGACATTATGATTACTGGAAACAATGACGTTGAGTCTAATAAAATCAAAAATTTTCTTGATCAGAGCTTCAATATTAAAGATCTAGGTCCAGCTTCATACTACCTCGGCATTGAGTTGCTCCATTATCGAGGTGGGGTCTATGCAACTCAGCATAAATACATTCTTGACATCTTAGAAAATACTGGTTTTCAAGATGCTCACATCGCTTCAACACCCCTTCCTCCGAGACTGAAACTGATGATAACTGATGCCACACCACTCATGACGAATGACTCCCAGTATCGCAGCCTCCTTGGGCATTTGCTATATTTATCTTTCACCCGTCCAGATATCATCTACGCAGTACAACACTTAAGACAGTTTATGTAACAGCCACGGGAGTCTCACTGGAATGCAACAACACATATACTTTGCTACCTGAAAGGTTGTACAACACTCGGCTTATATTTTCCACAGGAGAACACACTTGAACTGACCGCTTATGCTTACAGTGACTGGGCAGCTTGTCTAGAGTCCAGGAGATCAGTGACCGAATTCTTTATTCAACTGGGAAAATCCACCATATCCTGACACACCAAGAAGCAGACAAC
>JAOYMZ010029773.1:0-16827 GCA_025802335.1 Pinguicula primuliflora | reverse complement strand
AGACCGAATGAGTGAACGACGACTAGTCGTGTGAGACACGAAACAATCCGTTCACTTTCATGCTCTCATTCTTATAACGTAATGAAGCGATCCAACTATAAATACCATATGAAAGTGTAAATCTCACAAGAAAATGCATGATGTATCTCTCGATTGTAACGATAGTACCATAAATCAGCTAGAACTCGGAGTCAAATGCACCTACAACAGATAAACCAGCTTAAAATGCACCTTTTTCATGCTGGGCCCGTCGATGATCTCTCTCTCTGAATACATTTTCGAACTAATCGTTGAGCCGGGAAGGATGAAGAAATGGAAAAACGAAACCGAAAAAATGCAGGTTTTCAATTTTCCGGTCACCGTATTTCTGTACGGTCGTAGATGGGTTTGGCGGGAATGAGTGTGGTTTAGTTAGCTGGTTATTTAGTAGTAACTGTTTAGTGCGTAAACTAAAATATATTCGATTTTTGATTTATTTTTAAAGATGAGAGCTACATTTGCAATTCTTTTTTAAGGTTACTTTTCAAAAACAAATTTTTCATAAGCTTACTTTTGCGAATGACCCATTCTTCTTTTGGCTACATATTTTTTCAAACGGACAGTGACATCCCATTAATAAAATTTATGAATAAAAATTAAAGTATATTATTTATTTAATAGAATGAAAATATAATGAAATAAAAAATATGTTGTCAACAACTGTCTTTTTCAACGATTAAGGGTCGTAGAAAAATAAAATTAATTTAAAAATAATAATTTATATTTTGTTGGTTTCGTCGCCGAAAAATTAAAACCTTAAATTCTAAACCTTATAAATCCTAAACCCTATAAACACTAAATGCTAAACTTTATTTAAAAATGGTAATTAATATTACGGTGGCTTTGCCGTCGAAAAATTGAAATTCTAAATTCTAAACCTTATAAATCATAAATGTTAAACTTTATTTAAAAATAGTAATTAATATTACGGGGGCTTCGCCGCCGAAAAATCAAAACTCTAAACTCTAAACCTTATAAACACTAAACCCTATGAACCTAAATGCTAAAACTTTATTTAAAAATGGTAACTAATATTACGGCGGCTTTGCCACAAAAAAATTAAAATCCTATTAAATAAATATTTTTAGAACAATAAACTTAACCCTAGTCTTAAACGGTATATGACGAGTGCCAAAATAAAAATTTAGGACCAGTTCATAAATCGAAATTCTTGTGTTGAAATCTCGCAGTAATTGATTATAGATTCTGATTTCGGTAATTTTGCTGCCAAATAAAAACTAAAATCTTAATAAATAAATATTTTAAGAGCAACAAACTTAACCCTTTATTTAAATGGTGTGTAAATCGAAACTATATGAATTCGTACATCAAATGAAAGTGCACGACGCACTGATAATTATGACATTTTTCGATTAGGCAAACGATAAGTATTCCAATGTATATTTCAGATTGTAAGAAAGATGAAAAGTTTATTAAAATAATAATAAAATGAATATTATAATATATAAAGTAAAAAAAACAGAAGTGACACACACACAGAAAACGTGTCATAAAAAAAACTGTGTAGCGTTGTTTTGTAGCAAAATTTGTGTAGCATTTTGTCGCTCCACAGGTTACTAAATTTTGTAAAAACTGAATTTTGTAATCCTATCATTATTGATAAAAAAGGACACTCTTATTTTCCTTGGCATTTCATGCTTCTATGTATACAAAATGATGAAGTAACTCAGTTTTTAAGAAGATTAGGCTTAGGGTTGTAAACGAACCAAGCTCTAACGAACATGTCATATTCAAGCTTTATTTGTTAAGTTTAACGAACGAACTGAGCTTGTTTGTTAAGTTTAACGAACAAAACATCTTATTTGAGCTCTATTTGTTAAGGTTCACAAACAGTTTGCGAACAAGATCGCGAATGGGATGTTTTGCGTTCATTCATGTTCGTCCCGTTTATGTATAGGTTTACATATTTTAGATCGTTCGTAGTGCATTAATGAGTCATGAAAATAATGAAAAGTAAGGACTGATCGATACTTTAATCATCATTTAACAGTTCATTCAAACTAAAACAATCATATTTATAAGTAAATAAATTTGTGATACATTGCAATCACTTTAAATTGAAATCAATATAACTGCTCTGGGTTGTTTGATATGGTATCAAACATAATCAAAACCAATCTAAAATTTTAAGTCCCCAACGAGATCAGATAATATAAATCAGCTCGTCTTATATCTCATTATGTACAAAAATAAAACTATAATACCAAAAATAAAATAATCCTACAAATAACATCGTTTAACATACCAAAATCGAACGAATAAATCCATATTTGATCTCTCTTTGTTAAGGTTAACGAACAAACCGAGCTTGTTTGTTAAGGTTAATGAACGTACCGAGCTTGTTTGTTAAGCTTAACGAACAAAGTTTTGTGTTTGAGCTATGTTTGTTAAGGTTTACGAACCAAACAAACAAGTTTTAAACGAGTCGAATTCGAACTTGTTCACAAATGACTCCATTAGTGTACAACCTTAATTAGACTTATATTTTGTTGTTATATTCTTATGATTTTTTAAAGGAAACACTAATAAAAAGAAAGTGAATTGATAAGTATACTTAATTTTAAGTACAATGACGTTGTTTTATGTTATAAAATATGTATTTTTTTAGATAAAATTACGTATTTTACTACTTATATTTTATTATGTCTAAAAAAAAAATATACATAGTATTTTTCTCAAAAACAAATAACAGAAATTGATCCCGCTCCACATCTTCTAATTGCGTTCTTCCGTCATCGATCGTTGTTGATCTCTCTCTCGAGGTATAGCAATGGAAGGACTGGAGAAGCTAGAAAATATACAGAGAACGTTACATTTGATGCATTGCTTCGGGATTTCTGATGCCAATCCAGAGGCGGAGCGCTTCCTTGCGGATTTCACATGCCTTCTGGTGATTAGTTCTCCAGACGTGTCTTCTTTATACTTGACGACCTTATAGTTACTATTTAACCGGGCTAATCCCTTGCAAGATGTTATTTTTCGGATTGATAGTTGTTTATATACCGTTGTTGAATTCCGTTTTCTCTGTAGTCTAATGCTATTCTCATATTTGCTGTCTTACGGTAATTGAAAATTCTTGGATGCTTGATTAGTTTCTTCTGCCACTTCTTTCCCTTTTTTTTGTAATTGACACTAGATGGATCATTGTTGTGAGCTTGATGTTACTTCCAAATACCAGCTGATCTCCAGGCACATGTCCAAGGTTTACCATTTTATGCAATATTTTCCCATTTATTTTAAATACCAGAGCTGCTAAATGATGAATCTGATCTTGTTGTTTTCCTTTTGTTCTTTTCCCACAAGATACTGAGTCTGGTGGGTAATTTGCAAACTGGAACAGGAGGTATGTTTATATTGGGTCTTGATCGTCAGTTTACTACATCCAGAGCGCAATGTCAAAATACCACCCCCAACCGGCCTACCGATTAGTATATATATAATTGTAGGCTTGAATGCCTATTGCTTTTTCAGATTTCCTGCCACAGGGAGATAGCCTGCGGCTTAACTAAATAAAAAGGATTCTTGGAAATTTCCTAATCTCTCTAAACAATTCACGAGTTAACTCTTTGAGTATATACTTTGTACTTACTCTTTAGTCTTTACACGTAAGTTCTTTCTTGAAAATGCTATTGACTTGATTGATGACACTTTCACGAGCAATGATTGATCTTGATACTTATTTTCTTTTCCCAAACACTTTAGAAAATCCCACCCTTAGTGTACTTGGTTGGATTTTCTCAATTACTTTGTCTCGTAGTCATTTTTTGCGGCATATGCATCTTTGTTTCGCTTGCAAAATCCTCGTTCTGTTTGTAGGACCATACTGCTAGTAAAAATATTTTTTATGTTCTTGATTAAGGAGCTGCAAACATTTTCAAGCCCATATTATAACTAGATGACTCATACGGCGAATCGTGAATTGTCACTCTCGAAGTTCACTATCAGCATAGTATCAAGTACCCTATAGTTTAGTTTCTTTATATGGTCAGATCACCATAGCTGATTGGTTTGAGAGTGCTTTGCAGGTGGTCTTCAAATTGAAAAAACTGTACAACTTTCTGCTACCAGTAAAAGAAATGTTGATCCTCTCTATATTTTGTATGGGAATAATGCTATGATTGGGGTGGATGCAATGATGCGGTCAAATTCATCTTTGGAGGATTTTGTAAGAAGTATTATGATTCCTCCGTGTGACTTTCTCTTACTAGTCCATATATAATTGTCTCTTAGTGATTTATCTGCTTCTTCCCAATGATGGAGAGTAGTTAAGAATTTAATAATAGATTTTCCTCTTTTGCCGTTTTCAGCGAATTGTTGGATGGATAATTTTTATTTATACTCATCGTTGATCTTCTGGTTCGACTCTTTGGGTTGCTATCCATCCAAGTGACTTGCTTTTTTTATTGTATCAGTAGTGTACTCGTGAAGTACTTTTAAACCTACATTCTTAGACCTTAGAATAGAACCCTCTATAAATGATTTTATGTTATCCTGGTTAAAACTTGTCATGGAAAATTTGTGTCGATTTTGATGTTCTCTGTCCATTCTACAGTGCAGATCTTATTTTATGTTTCATGGCATGCAAGCTAACCAGCCAGAGTCAATTTTCAGATATCTACCTATACTTTCATTTACTGAAAGCTATATTTATCAGGTTGAGCAGTAAGATCAATCCTTTCCCATTTTTCAGATTTTCTTAAAATGTGTAAGAGATCAATAATTAGCTCCTCTTTCATCATATATTTATTGTATCTTATTTTCACGAGATCCTGATGCCACAGTTGGACGATCTAAATGAGAAACTACCACTCTTGCCGAATGGTGGCTCAGAACTGGAAGCAGATTTTAAGGTGAAAAAAAATCCTAGTTTAGGTTTCGAATTAGATTGGCTTTATGTGCAATTATCTTTCAATCTTCAGGATGATGATTCAAGCCATGGTGCTAAATGCGTAATAATGTTTGGAAAGGAGTCCTTTAGACCACTCCTCATTTTACTTGAACATATTGGGGTTCTGACAGAAAGGTTCAAAATTTCATTTGTAACCTGATCGAAATTTCAATTTGCCTTTTTCACTAGAAGAAACTGTACCTTTGAGCTTCATTATGTAATTGCCGGAAATTTATTTGATATGTAGGATTAAGGAAGAGTTAAGAAGTGGAGAAGAATACTGGTATCTGGAAAGAAAACTATCTTATGCAATGGTGAGCAACAAGGAGGTATTCCCTATATTCTTTGCCCCTTTGCTCTTTATCATGTATCCAGTTTTAAGAATTGTCATTAAAATTAGATCAGAGCACTCGTTTGTTTCTTATTAGAGATACTTGTGTAGATAACCATTGAAGATGTGATAAGGGCCATCCATTTGAAGTCCTTTGATTATCGTGTGCTGAACCTTCTCTTATACCAGCTAAAAGGAGAAAAGGTATCCGTTGATCTCATTGAGCCAAATTTTTTTCCTGTCTGTGCACTATAAACTGCCAGAAATCTTCCGTTTTTCATTGGATTCAGCTTTATTTTTTAACACATGCGAGACAGGAATTGTTTCTTCAGTTTTCTACGCCATAATATATTGGACTGAGAAACAACATATATGTACGTCTTAACCATATATCAATTATATAGAAGCTTAGGATCTAGATAGTGATGAACTATATAGTCCGCCTACTATTTCTTCTCCAATTCCCTGATGGATCTAGATAGTAATGAACTATATAGTCAATCGCTGAGCCAAAATCCAAATGTGTGGTTCACTTGGGTGTTTCCTTTGAAGCTGTTTTGAAGATAAATGAATTGCACATGGAGTTCTTATCGATCTCAGAGTTGCTAGTTGAAGTTTCGGATGATCTGTGAGTAGCTCTTTTTCCTAACTGCCGATATGCTGTCTTTACCACCTCATCAAAGATTTGTCAATTACCATTTGCAGAATCTTTATTGTTGAAGTGTTTGTCCCACACCAATTGGGAAACACTTGTTGGACTAGTTTAAATAGGAACTGTGGAGAGAATCTATCACCTTGATATCATGATTTTAATGATGACACCCACATCCCTAATATTTACCCCCACGTGCACCCACACACGAGACTCGTATTTACGGGCACGATCTACTCCAAAGTCCGGCGACCCGATTATGGGCCAGGCGGCCCGCGATACCGTACTTATGGGGCGGGCCACATTTCCAGTTTTATTACTCCTTCCTATTCACATATATAGCATATATTTCCTCCTTAATAACTAGCATTACTTCATTATGCATGTGAGAGGTATAAAGATTGATAACGAAATGATGTTACAGATTCGATTATGAGGCAAGTAGCTTATTTTAGTTTGTTCATTTTTCTGCATTCGTCTAGAGCATACTTTACACAACTTTTTAAATATATTCTCGTTTTATGGATATGTAGGAGGATGTTTTAGGGAACCACTTCAACATTCTCCGCATGTTTGTCAAATGCTATGGAGCTCGTGCTGCTCCCATCATGTTGGTAAGCGTTCCATTCTAGAATCTGTTGAAGGCAATTGCTCTTTGTACAATTAATTGTATCTACCACAAACCAAATTAAACATACCTAGTAAATCCCGCCTTTAGGCTGGATTGGGGAGGGTAGGATATATGCAATCATACCCTCATCCCTCAACAGAATAGGGCATTAATCGTATCTAAACCATACTGGTAAAACACGGTTTGTTTCCCACAGGCCAGAATTATAACAGAAGCAGAAGAAAAGTACGTTCAATTATCCAAAACCTTAGATCCTGAACTGTTAGTTATGTATCACAAAAGATGTGAAGAAGCTACAAAAGAAGGTAAACTGTTCCCTTTTGAACATAGATTCATCACCGTTATGACTTTTTCTCGAAATCTGTATTGAAAATGTTCTGAAATTTTGTTTAGGGGGAAAAAGATCCGGCCCTTCTCTCGGAACATGGGTAATACCTGCGGTGATTGAAGATGAAAATGCTTATCGTGCAGAATTTTTGACCTCCACATCCCACAGCTTGGAAGCTCAAGGACAGAGGTGCTAATAAGATGAGAAAATTGTTTGTTTTTTAATGTTGAGATGCTACTCTTTATTTATTTTCTTTGTCGATCATGTAAACTCAGTAGCTGTTGGCTTAGTTGGGGAAGAGGAACTGATATCAACAGGCAACTTTTTATTACATTACATATCATGGGTCGTTACAAGATGAACATAAAAAGAACAGGCCTAGGCAGCCTGGGCGATTTTTCGGTTACGACAGCACCACTTTCGCTCAACGATTTCTCGAATACTGCTATTTATTATAAGCACCCGTGCCTGCATATATCCTTCCTACCCATATGATCCCAACAATGTTACCAGCATCACAACAATCAAACGTCAAACAGGGAGCAAGCAAGGCATTTTTCAAGGAGATGGAGGCCAACCATAACCATCATCGTTCAAGCCATTGTAAAACCCGACTTCCACATCCTCCATAGATCGATCATCTTCCCAGAAATCAAGATCATAATCGAACTCAACGTCATAGTCCTCATCATCCAGATTTCCTGACAACCCTGAGTTGCCGGAGCTGTCTTCCAAGCCAATCGTGTCGAACGGACCGATGACCTTCAAATTGGGAAAGTTATTAACAAACTTGTCGTCCAAATCCACATTCCTACATCCTCGAACATCTAGCAACTCCAGGTCCTTGCAATTATTAATGATTTCAAGGATGCTTGACGTACCAACCAGCAAGTAGGGGATTTCGAGCTGCTTGAGACGAGGCATCGTGTAGGCTATTGCCAGAGCTTCGTCGTCCTGCGAGAGCATGCCCATCACCTCAAATGGATATACCATTCTCCGCAGACTTGTAAGAAATTTACAGTGCTTCCCAATAACTTCAAGACCTTCGGCTCCAATTTGGAGGCAGTGGCTCAAATCGAGAAAAGTTAAGTCAGATAGCAAGGGTGCAGCTCTGCCCATCAGCGAATCAGTTATTTTACATCTTGGCAGTCGCAGAGCATGTAGAGATTGAGCACTTGCAAAAACAAGACGAAGATGCATGTGAAAAATCCAATCAACTATCAAACTGATTGCACAAGTTAAACATAAGAAATTAGGAACATCTTCGTATCTGCGTCCAGACCGCGTCCAGACTAAATGAGACCGATAATCTGAACCGTTAAATAAAATTGCTGCACAATAATTGATACAAATCCTATGGCTAAGATTATCACAACGGTCCGGATAATAAAAGCTCTCTAAGACATTACATTCAAAAGCCATGAAAAAATAAGCAGCCATCAACAACAAAAACTGCATCACTTCATGTCAAGCTAATAATATTACTTACTGGTTTGCTATCAACATAATGCTCTGCTCACTGGCTACATCAGTAACAGAAAGTTTCCGCAAGGAACCGCAGCTTCTTGGAATCAATAACTGAAGCATTCTATCAATGTTTTCGGGCTTGGAGAAAGCGCTCCACTCCATAATGTCGATATCTTGCCAGCAACAAGGATCCATGACTGCTCTTCCCCAGGACTTACACACTCTTGGTACTATTGTGAGGACCTCTTGCAATGAGAGATTCTTGAAAATTAGCCCAAGTGCATCAGGTAACAATTCGTCCCATTTACGGCAACCATCTTCCTCATTCTCCATCTATTTTATAAGATTCTTCTTTCCCTGTAGAATTGGAGGATGAAATATATGATTTTTTCCCCATAAATTACGAGTCTTTTATGAAACCAAGATAGAAAGAAGTGATTTAAGTGTAATTCGTGCAGATCGTTCAGATGCTTACAGGGAAAAAAATAAAGAAAGCGAAGAAACAAAGAAAAAACCTTATCTCGTTCGATTGGGCAAACACAAAGGAGAAGAGATGGCTTAGCCAAAAATAAACAAATTCAAGAAGAACAAAGAAAGCAGAGATTAATGACAAAATTGGAGCTAGGATGAAAACTGAGAAAAGAGATTTCGAGAAATAAAGAGCCGTGACAGGGGACCACAACATTACAACCACAAATTTTCCAGAAAAGTGTAGATCAACCATAGACTGGTAGTGGTAGCAACAAAGACAGCTAGAAGCCAAGATAAATGCAAGAATAGACATCAAAGACTGGCATACTCAAAACACCCATAAAAGGGTGAGAAGAAAAATCAAATCTCAATCAATCAAATAAATTTTGAAGAAATCAACCCATCGGTGAGAAAGAAAAGAATGATTCCTACCTATCCTGGATCTGGTCAAGTATATAGGTTTATCCGCATAAACAGATGGGGTGTGGAGGAGCAACAGAACTCTCTCTCCGACAACTCGCGTTTCCCATATGCAGATGAGAGAGGAGACAGAGAGAGAGGGAGGAGCTAACACTCCGAATTTTTTTTTTGGTTAGGATAGTGGGTCGGTGCCGAATTCTAATCTGGACGAATTAAAATTTAACGGTTTAAATCAAAAGTGTTTTAAGTGAACAATTAAATGAGTCATTTGATTACCGTTGAATTTTGATCCAACGGTCCAGATTAAAATTCGACACCATCATTTAGGAGCTGAAAATTACTCCGTAACACTTCACACAAGAGACGAAAAGCACGACATTCCCAAAACTTACGTTATTATATATGTGTTTTTAAAAAGTAATCTTATAAAAAAAGAATTACAAACGTAACATTTATCTATAAAAATAAATTAAAAAATGAATATATTTAAATTTAATATAATATTAAACTTCCAACTAACGTAATAACACCCATTCCTGCTATCCTCAACCACCGTTACAATTTTCCGGTCGTCAAAAAATACAAATCAACATTTTTCTTCTATTCTCCCATATTCTAGGCACAATTTTTCCGGAAACACATTCAAAGAGATCGAGGGAGACAGAGAGGTAGAGAGCATCAACAGGCGCAGCGTGAATAGGCGGATCTAATATGTGTTCTATTTTTGAAGGTGTGTTTGATTATGAATTCTAGTTGATTTATAAACATGATTATTTAGCTCTCAGTATGGGTCATGCATTTTGGTGTGAGAATTTCAATTCCGTGATCTGAACGTTCTTCTTTGAGTTAATTTAGTCGATTTGTTGTCAAGAATACAGGCTACGGCCTGCGTTCGATCACCCGACACCTTGTAGTGGTGATTATCGTGCTTGGTCGAATAACCCAACTCCTTGATCTAATTCGTGTTCCATTTTTGAAGGTGGGTTTGATTCTGAATTCTAGCTGATTTATGAATAGAATTATTTAGTTCTCGATATGGGTCATTCATTTTGGTATGAGAATTTCAATTTTGTGATCCGAACGTTCTTTTTTTGAGTTAATTCAGTCGATTTGTTGTCAAGAATACAGGCCGTAACCTGCGTTCGGTCACCGACACTTTGTAGTCGTGATTACCGTGCTTGGTCGAGTAACCCGACTCCTTGATCTAATCCGTGTTCCATTTTGAAGGTGCATTTGATTTTGAATTCTAGCTTATTTATGGACAAGATTATTTCGTTCTCAATATGAATCATGCATTTTTGTGTGAGAATCTCAATTTCGTGATCCTAGTTTCAGAGCTAGTTTCGTTCTTAATATGCTCCTAGTTTCAGAGCTAGACTGAGGCCTAACAGGATGCCCCAAATCTCGGCCTGGACTACGCTGCAGCAATTAATGTTTCTGGAGTATGCTGCGAGCTAGGTACCTACGGCATCCCTTATAACCCCGCCTACTGCTGCTAGCTTGGATGGACGACAAACTGCCCCATCAGAGAAGTGAGAAGGCACCAAGATTTGTGTTGCTGCCCTGAGCTTGTTGAGTTTGTGCAACGCTCCTCTGTTGGGAAGAAGCTCTTCCTCTACTGGCTATCAGGTTGCATCTGTGAATCTCATTTTCTGCTGCTCGTATTCGCAGGAGCATCTTCGAAAACTTCCAAGTTTATGGCTTGCCAGAGCGAGTGGCAAGTTGTAGCAAAGTATATCTGCCAAGTGCTCTCTTTGTGGTCTGTTGTCGATTGTAAGTTAGTCAGAATCCAATCCGAGCAAACTGGTTCAGACCAGAACTTCAGGTTCTGATTGGGGTGGATTTGCTGCCACATACATCTGCTGCGATGACAATTGCAAAGGATGTGAAGTAGTGTCTCATCTTCCTGGCAGAGATGACAACAACAGTTGTCGGTGAGGCCCATATCAGTTCGCAGATTGTTGGTCCTAGAATGTTCCTCACTGCCTTCCAGAGGAAGACCTTCATCTTTTCTGGTAGGGCATTCTTCCCAAATAAGACTCCACCTAGGATCTGACGGTAGTGTGGTTGGTAGACTCCGAATCTGTAGGTAATCAGAGCTGGCCGTGAATTTACTGGTGCCTGTCCATTGCCATTTGATGGAGTTTGGGCCCAAGGTGGGGGGTGGATCGCTTGTATTTCCCGAAGAGAGCTTTGGTGTAGAAGCTGATTTAACACCTCCCAGTTCCAGCCGCCTGCAGGGAGAACATAATCCTGTGTTAGTTTAATCAGTTTTACAGGGGGATAGGAGAGATTACCTGGTGTGCCAGCGGAATGCCAGATACGATCCATCGATGCAGCCAAAAATGGCATTGACTCCCGTCACCAATGTTCCAAGCGATACACTCTCGAATGAGTCCCCATAGCTCCCTCAGTTTGTTGTAAAGGTGCGACCCATGGAGGGCTGGGAGTCCGCTCCATAGATGATCCGCTTCCGGATGATATTTTGACATGAAGATTTGCACCCATGGCTTGCTTGGCGTGATTAAGAGATCCCAAGCTAGCTTGAGAAGGAGGGATACATTTTGATCCTGCATCTTCTAGAGGCCGAGACCTCCTTTGGATTTAGGAAGAGAAACCGCATCCCATCGAAGCATACTACGCGTCTTGTGGTCAGCATCCTCACCCCAAAGAAATTGTCGAATAATTTTGTCCATTTCTGCACATGTTTCCTTGTTGAGGGGGTGGACTGCATGAGGTAGGAGGGAATGGCACTTAGGACACTCTGACATAGTGTGAGCCGGCCCGCCATCGAGATTCTGTTAGCTTGCCAACTACCAGCCCTCTTCTTCATCCGGTTGATGTATGGTTTGTGGGCCTCCTTGGTGGATCTTTGATGAAGCAAGGGACAACTAAGATATGTACCCAGGTTCTCCACCCGATGGATACCCAGGTCCTGAGCTAGAGCATCAACTAAGGGTCCCAGGAAAGCAGGTGAGAAGAAGGCACAAGATTTCTCCGTGTTAATCTTTTGCCCCGATAAGGTAGCAAAGGAGTCCAAAACTGCCTTGATAGTCTTTGACTGGTTTCTTTCTACTGTGGCAAATAGGATTAGAACATCAACAAATAAAAGATTGGAGAGAGTTACCTAGCCTTGGCCAAAGGTGATCGGGATCCAGCTCCCGATAGTAGTAGCCTCGTTTATCGCATGAGAAAGTCGATCCATGCAGAGGATGAATAGGTATGGTGAGATAGGATCCCCCTGCTGGACTCCTCTACCGAGATGGAATTGCTCCCCTTCAAGATCTTCCCACATGACCCTTGTGGAGGCTGTCTCGAGCGAGCTCATGATCAGGTTGATAAGATTGTCGGGTATATGTGCTTGCTGTAGTGTATCCTTGATGAAGGACCAGCGAAGACTGTCAAATGCCTTCACCAAGTCCAGTTTAATAGCCATCCAGCCGTGTTGCCCATTGGTGGATAGCATGAGATGAATAGCTTCTTGGACTGCAACAATATTCTCAATAATGTTGCGACCTTTGATGAAGCTAGACTGTATAGGGAGGATGAGTCTAGGAAGAACGGTTTTCAACCGGTTGGCACTAGTTTTAGTAACTATCTTGGCATTGACGTTGATCAGGTTTGTCGGACTAAAGTGCCCAGTTGTCTCTTGCAGGTCCCCTTTTGGGAGGAACGTTATCATCGCTTGATTGATGTTATCATTCATTTTCCCAGAGGTGAAGGCCTCCTCTACCTGCTAAAATACCACCATACCGACTAGATCCCAGTTGCTTTGGTAGAAGCAGGTTGGGAAGCCATCTGGCTCGGGAGCTTTATATGGGTGCATCTTGAAAATTGCCTGTCTTACTTCATGTATGTTAGGTGCCTGCAAAAGAAACGATAGCTGTGAGCTAGATAAAGACAGAAAATAACCACGTAAAGGGTACATGGAAGCTCCCTGTGGCATCCTGGATGGGGTCCTTGCACAATACAGGTCCTGGTAGAACCGAGTAATGTCTTGACAAATTTCATGTCTGTCCGTAGACCATATGCCCGTGTTGAATTTGAGCGCCCTAATCTTGTGGCATGCCCTGCAGGGTCAGTGAACTGTGTGAAATAATCGGGTGTTCCGTTCCCCTTGCGAGATCCAAGCTGAGCAACGATTTTGACATTAAAGCTCATATCCCTACGTAAGAGTAATTTCCAACTGTGTGCGAAGTTTATATTCAAATTCATTGAGTCCAGCATGACGCGATGTAGGGAGTATGTTCTGTATACCTTTCAAGCGTCCTAGAAGTCTCGTTTTCTGCTTATGTAGAACACCAAAGGTTGATTTCCAGTTGTCAATATTAGTTACTAGGAGTTGCAGACCTTCACCCAAAGACTGGGGTGCCCCAGGTGTTCTGAATCCAGGTTTCCCATAGGGGGTGATAACGAAAAGCTGTTAGCAGGGTCGCAGAGGGTAGGGAAGCCCTGGGTTGTACACATAACGGTGAATGGTCTGACACCAAAAGAGGCAGATGTTCCACAAGAAGGTTGGCGAGAGATGTGCACAGGGCTTCGTTGCCCAGCACCCTGTCTCACCGCTCGTGGCCTCAGCTATTTGACCAGGTGAACCTGTTGCCTATGAATCCCATGTCAGATAGACAATAGGTAGAAATCCAGGTTCTGAAGTGGCGACATCCCTTCGACGGCTTGCCTCCCAATTTGTCTTGGGGGATAGGGAAGGCATTGAAGTCCCCTAGGATAATCCATTACATCCGAGTAGTTTCTGAAATATTGAAAAGATCATGCCATAGCAAACGTCTCAAAGTGGATTAAGGACTAACATAGGCCATGGCTGCAAGAAAGCTGACACTTTGGGCTGTGGAGATATGGAGATGTAGTAGCTGCCATGTCAGCTGTAGGATGCGAACCTGCACCGTGTCTTTCCACAGTGCCCAGATACCTCCAGAAAATCCCACCGCTTCGATGCTAAAAGAGTTCAGAAAGTTGAGACTCCCTACGACTCCCGTGGTTCCAACAGGAACAGAACATCAATTTTGTGGGTACGGACAAGCTCAGCGACCACAGCTTTGGTTCTCTGATTGGCAATACCTTTACAGTTCCACCAAATGATATTAATCGTCACTAAGGGAAGCATTGAGTGGCTAACCTTAAGCTGATGGTTGGATCTCCGAAGAGGGTGCCATGGTATCCTCAATATGGTCATCGGGTACATGATCCATTGAGTCTTGATCTCCTGAGTCATGCTCCCCTATTATGTTAGTTGCATCTGTCATATTACCGTTTGAGTTGTCGTCCTCCACGGTAATCATGGTTTTCTTTCTCGGTGGGTCGTCAATGGAGAGCGAGCGTGTGTTGATGTAGAAACCTTTTGCGGCCTCTTTTCCTGGGGGGACATGTGCCAGGTGAGGCAGTGTGATTGCGGTGCGACCTGTGAGGGGGGGAAGGTTGGATGGGATAAGGGTCGGGGGTTGTGGTTCTGTAGCTGAGGATCCGGTAGAGGCTAGGAGCTCAGTTGCGGGTGGTTTGGCAGTGTTCTGGGATGGGTGAGATGTGCCAGTCTCAGCCCCAATGACCGAGGCATAATATGCAGATCCGGGAGGGCTGGTGGTGTGAGGGATGCAGAGAGATTTTGTAGTTTGGTTCGGTTAGTTCAAAATGTCCTTTGTGGATGTTGGGATGGGCTGGGAAGGTGGCAGAGTGAATTCTTTCTTTTGGTGTCGTCGTTTCTTGAAGTTATCAGTGCTTGTGGAGGTGCGTTCGTAGGGGAATGGGGCAGTGGTCTTATTTTTAGCAGTCCGTTTCCAAGCAGTAGCACTGAAAGTTATAGACTGGGGTGCTGATCCCTCCACCGATATTCCTGCGCCAGTATCTTCCTGCACCAAAGTGGACAAAACGTCAAAACGGGATGATGTGAAGGGAAGAGAAGCCTTACCTTTCTCCCGTGATTTGGGAGGCCCTTGTGGGTCTTTAACGGCCATTGATGACTTGGAAGGAACCGTGATGCCCAATCTAGAGCTTGTTTGGGGCATCAGTCTCCTGCTTTTCTTTTGGGTATGCAGCCAGGGGCCAAGGGCAAAGAGACTTCTCTGAGAACAATCGGGGTGCTTGGAGCCTTCCTCCTTATCTACCGGTTGTTTGGGATCTGGGACTGTCGTAGAGTTCCCGGAGAGGGTTGAATCAGTAGGACATATATATGCCCAGTGCCTATATTTACGACAAGTGAAGTAAATACAGTGCAGATCCTCATATGACCAGATACGGCATTCCACAGACAATGATGTTGGGGATGAGGGGCTGTCTGAGGTCGATATGAATCGCCACACGAGCAAACTGTCCCCGCTGGGCAGGAACGGTCTGTTCATAGGCTCGGATGAAGGTACCTCTGGGCTTAGTGATTTCTCTGAGGAGAGAATCATGAAAATAATCCACCGGGAGGCCGGGTATTCTGATCCAAGCCTCCACCGCTTCGATGTGTTCCTCCTTGGTATTGAAGTTTCTCTACCAGGGATATAGCATGATAAAATGACCTTGGATGGATTTCGGTTTACCGAGAGTGAAGCAGTTATAATGAACTTCATTTGCGAGTTTCAGTATATAGAACCCATCTGCTAAATCGATTAATTCGATGTTGCTTTTGAAACCCCAGATAGCGATGAGTCGCTAATAAAGATACTTGTAAATGAATTGGCGACCAAGCGGCCGGAGGATGATAGCAAGGGACATGTCTGTCCTCTTGGATGCGTTCCAGGATGCATGCAGAAAAGTCTATCGCCGGAACCCCATCAACCAGAGAATGGGTAACATCGCTAGATTCTCGGCTGCAGGGTGGCCCGCCGAACGTTGGAAGAGGATGGGAACTACGGTCCTGAACCTTCGCAGCAGATGGAGGAGGGATGTGTGCCGGACCATGCTCCACACCGCTCATGGCGTTGTCGTCAGTGTCCACATCCATGAGGCACTCCGGTGTGCCGATAAAAGGAGTAGCCGTTATCGTTCAGATATTGCCAGTAAGAGAAATAACCGTTATGGGTTGTCGGAGCCAAGAAACCAGGTAAGAAGATTCGAGATTTCCTTTTGCATCCTCCAATTTTCTCTTTAAATGCAATTCCAATTCAGAATTTTAATTCATGTTTTTCCATGTTAATCTTAGCATAGGTTCAACATGATTTTGATCTCGCTGAATTGTTTGGACGTTTTGCTTCCAAAACTAGCGATTTAACTCGACAAAAACAGACATGAGACAAGCTTTAATCATATCAAGAACTACAACAATACACGAGTGTACAGAATCATCATGGCTCTGCATAACACCTGCGGGTAGGGTTTAATACTCAGTAATTCACAATGTTTTCCATCTTCTGAAAATCAAAAACCCTAATTAGTTATTAGCAACTTGACCATTCTCAACACCTAAACCATACAACACACCTGAATACTTCTCTAAGGAACCGCTAAAGAAATTCTCCTTCAGCTTCCTGAAGGTGCAAGACGTAAGTAAACTATCCGACCCTGCCTGATGGCATACACCAACTCTCTCCACCTCTAATAACTCAGCCAGCTTGTTCAAACCACCATGGAGACTGTTTGAGAA
>JAOYMZ010029762.1:0-16827 GCA_025802335.1 Pinguicula primuliflora | reverse complement strand
AAGAAAAGATCCAAGTTAAAATATAAACTAAACTGAAGCATAATTGTGAAGCAAAATACTGAAATCCTGAGTCATCTACATTCCAGAATTTTTATCTCGAGTTCTGCTGCGAGTTTGGATAAACTATCTTCTGAAAATTTGTTCCTTACTTTCATAGCTACTTGGAGAATTTTAGTTTAAGTCATTTGGAGCAGTAGTTTAAAAGATATACATTTTTGAATCCTTGGTTACTTTGATAGTTGCTGATATGAGCATTGCATCTGTGATTTCCTTTCCCTGTGGATCTGACCTTTGCTTTATGCAATGTATTATTACCTGATAGTGTATGCTTGCACTCTAGATACATATTTCCTATCACACCTAGGCGGCCGGGGCCGCCTAGGCGCTTTTTTTGTCCTGGCCGCCCAATTTCTTTAACATTTTTTTGTTTTTTGAAAAAAAAAACTAAATTTTTTTTTCCTTTGTGGCCAGTCGGCCAGGGAAAATAAGAATCCTTGGGCTATTAACATAGCGCCCGTTTGACACCCATCGCCTAGTGCTTTGGGCTCTTTTACTTGAGAACTGTAATTCAGGTTCTCGATCCAAATTTGAACTTAGCACTTATAGTTCTCCGAAACAAGAGACAAAAGTGGAGTATTTTCGAACACTGATAAAAAGACAACTATTCCGTCAATTTTTTTATATTGTCACATGTCATAAGCATGTATTTTGATAATGCCTTCAAACTCGTGTTTGACCCGAGTAATTCTTCACATTGTTGATCAGAAACGTGCAACTCATATCAAACTCGAGTAACCTTAAGAGAAAAAACTGTTTTTATTGGATTTTAAATTGATTAATTAGTGATAGTTAATTATTTGTGTCTAATTAAGAGTTTGCTCGTTACAATCTGGGAATACAACCTTATCTGTCGACAATGGAAAACTAGTGTTTGTGTAAACTTTTTTTTTTGGGTAAGTAAGTTTTTTTTTCATTTTGTATTTTGCAGAAAAATTATATTTTACAGAGTATTTCGTGGGCCAAGTCCCGCGGTTCCATGACTATGGACCTCACTCCTCCCATTCATCTAAGTTACGCTCTAATTCCTCGAGATACGGCAGATTTGATTGTAATACTTTTGCCCGTGCTTGCTTGTATCGTTTCAGCTGGATGAGCGTCTTAAAATTAGCTATTATTTCTGGGTGTTCCTCATCAAATAGCTTCAGTCTTTGCTTCTCGGCCTCCTGAAGTTGGCGTAGCTGTAATTGAACCCTTGTCTGCTTCAGTTTATTCGCTCTTGCATTGCGGGCATCTTTTTCCTATTTTTCCGTAACCTTTTAGCTTGAGATGGCTCATTTGCGTCAATGGATACAAGAGGAGAGAGCTTCACCGGGGGTCTTGTAATTGTTCTGTCGGTAGGATCTCATTTTCGGTCTTCGGGGGTGCTGGCTCTCCCTCCTTCCGTTTTAAAGACAATTAGGCCCGTTTCTGGATGGAGCCCAATTACTGAGACCCGTGGCCCAAAGTCTGGAAAATTCTGGGCTTGTCCGTCGCCAGTATTAGCCGAGAGCAACGAATCCTGGGCTGGCTCAGAGTAGGTTTCAAATTACGGCCTTGCTTCTCCGGCCGGAATTTCTTCTCCAACCGATTCTTCGTTAAAGTCGATTGTATCTCCATCTTCATCAATATTTGGAATTTCCTGTATCTCTCCCTCCTCGAGCTCCCTGTCCATTAATATCTTTGAAGCCGCTTCTGCTACTTCTAGTTCTCCTTGCTGTCTGCGCCGTACCGACTCGTTTTCCTCATTAACGTCTTGACCAACCGTGCCTGTTGGTTCCAATGTTCCTTGTTGCCTACACCCAACCGCCGGATCCACGGTCGCATTTATTGTTTGGGGGCCCGATGACATTTAGTTCTGGCCCACAATTTTGAGAGGGATGAATTCTCAGCTCGATATTCAATTTTGGAAATTGTGCCACGCCACCCATCTTCTCTGGATCTCAGTTTTCCGGCGAGTGTCCCAGATGATTCTCTGGGCAATTTAGGTAATTCAGCTCTGTTTTTCTCTTGATTGCACGATACCATGCTTGTATCTTTGCTTCCCGTATTTTGATTATGATTACCTGTGATTTCTATCTCCATTGCCTCCTTGACCGATGATGTTTGCTCGCCTGTAGCGATTTGCTTTCCCTTATCCCTGAATGTTTGATTCGACTTTGTTGCCCCTTCCTGGGATAGCTCTTGCGTCTTCCTGTTAGCGTTCCTTAGATGCATCAATTCTGGCCATTCACAATCTTTCTCTACTGGCCATAGTTTACTTGGAATTGTGTATTGTCCTAGATTCTGTCTGTGCCAATTGCTTAGACTCCTTGCTGCTGTTCCCTTCGGTTCCTCTTCAACTACGATGCTGAATGTTTCCTCTCCCGTGTCAACCATCAGCTTCGTGCATATGTTGGAGGTGGATGTTGTTAAGACTAGTAGTTTGGTATACTGCATTTCAGTTCGGTCTTTAGTTCTTTCATCCATCTTCACTATGATTCCAAAACGAGAGGCTAGCTCAGTAAAAAACTCCTCGTACCAGCAGTGCAATGGAGTTCCTTGAATCTGTAGCCATGCGGGACGAACCAGTTTCCCTTCTAGGACCTTCCAAGGTCGTAAGTTGTATAAGCATAATCTTCAGATAGTCTCTTCATCACATATCAGCTTCGTTTTATCCTCTGGGATCCTGAGCTTAATTAGCACCTCGCCACCTTCTAGCCTGACTGCTGATCCGCAAGTATATCGGCATTCCTCTAGAATCCTAGACATTGAGTTCACATCCAGGACTGGAGGCGGAAGCCCAACTAGGTAATTTTCCAACCATGCCGCTTTCTCTGGGATGTTCTGTAAAGAAAGCTAGTCCTGGTCTGGGACAAGTATAGATCTAGTTCAGAGGTATCACACCCATTCTAATTCAATGCTCACAGGACAATGGTTGGAAGCCCTGTTTCTAATAGGACGGTAAGGAGAGGTTTGTTTACGAACTCTTCCTATCTGATGTTTGGAACTTGGCTTGTGTGTTGTGTCAGAAGCCTAGCCCCTTTTATATTAATCCATTATGTTGTTACCCAGAGCTTGGGATAATCTTGATTGTGTCTATATCCTGCAATCCCTCAGATTCAATACTAGGTGCACTTTGAGATCTTTCTTCTATCTGTTGCTGCCTGAGCAAAGTTTCCTTCCTTTGCATTTGTGGCTGCTTCTGTGCTGGTTCACCAGGTTTCCTTGCCAAGTTGAGATGTAGTTTGCAGGTCCCTATCCTTGTTCCATTCAGTTTACCAATTAGCTCCTGGAGATTTGTGCCTTGTTCATACCGGATGAAGCCGAATCTAATCCCTTGATAAATCATTTCAGGAGTAGAGTATACATCCCGCAGTTTCCCCTGCTGCTCAAAGTAACTCCATAGATCTTTCCATGTCCAAGCTGGAGGGTAGTTTGAGATGTACAACAAAACTGTGTTAGCTCGGAGATTCTGCAGATATGGCGAGAGTTTTCCGCCCAGTTTTCTGCCACTTTTGCTCGTCCTTTCACTACGGCGGGATCTAACTGCTTCCCAGTTTTCTGCCTCATCTCTGACTGTTGGGGATTGGATTGGAACCTGCGCCGGTGGGAGTTCCGGCGCAGCTGCGATGGCCGTGAGGCCTGGACTAGATTTAGGATGAAGACGATTTCCGATGACTTTTTGGAGAGAGCGTTTTGAAATTCCGCAAGTGTTGCTATAGATTAACTTTGTGGATTTGGGATGAACCCATATGGCTCATTTATTGGTAATACCACATTGCGAAGAGTAGTACTATTTGTATCATCTAATTTGACCACATCAATAACCCTATGATATGATTACAATCACAACCACAATTTAAAAAAATGTATAAAAATAAACAATAAAAAGTGTGATTGTGATTTTTGGCACATCATGAAGTTTAATAATGTGGTGAAATTAGAGGATACAATTAGAATTTTCTCATTAGGAACTAACGTGGGAATCGCATTTGAAATAAAATACATTATTTGCAGGACTGAGCTGAGCTAAAATTTTGCCAAAAAAATTCAATTCAATGTTTACGGGTCATTCACAAAACTAATCTTATGAGAAATACGTTTTTGAAAGGTAATCTTAAAAAAAAGAATTGCAAAAGTAACCTCAATCTTTAAAAACAAATCAAAAATCGAATATATTTAAGTTTACTATAATATACGCTGATACTAAACTGCTAACTAACGTATTTACATCCATTCCCGCCAACCCCAACCACTGCTACAGTTTTTCGATCGTCAGAAAATACAAATCAATATTTTTCTTCTATTCTTCCCCATTCTAGGCTCAAATTTTCCGTCAAATGCAGTAACAAGAGATGGAGAGGCCATCGACGGTTCTAGGCCGTGAATAATGTGGATTTTAAACTGGTTCCATTTTTGAAGGTACATCTGATTCTGACTTCTAGCTGATTATGGACAATATTATTAAGAGCTAGATATGGACCATGCATTTTTGGTGCGCGAATTTCAATTTCGTGTGGTACGAACATGTATTCTCTAGTTAATTTGATGAATTTTACGCATGATCATCAGTCAGGAATATAGTTGACGGGCCTGCGTTCTTTCACCCGACATTTTTATCGGGTTTCCTGACTATATTACTCTAGCAATTTACCCTGTATCGCGGTATACAATTTTCTCTTGCCGGACTCAACAAGGGTCTATGCTGCTTAAGCATGCCGAGGCATGCATCTCCATGTTGTTCCCATCGAGACGAAAGAAGAGAAGAAGGCTAAGAAAATTCATAAATCGCTGCATGAAATACCAGAGTGTATTTTTCATTTAAACCATTAGAATGACTACTTACGACCAAGAAGTTTGTTACAAATATGAAATAATGACTATCGTCACTGGCTGAACTCATCCACGAATCCGGCGTAGGAAGTGGTGATGGTGTCAGACTCGTCTTTGAAATCTGCGAGCACCGGGACTGCACTCTCCATGAATCGTTGAACGAGTCGGAGTATTCGGTGGGTAGCTCATCAACGTCTTCATCACCTTCGTTGGAGTTCTCATTTTCGTCGTCATCCTCCTCAGCGTCCTCTTCGTCAACTTCATCGTCATCGTTGTCTTCATCATAATCGTCATCTTCGTTGTCATCCTGATCATCATCATCCTTAGCGTCTTCATCCTCCTCCTTTTTATCGTCTTCATCCAAGGCCATGACGATTGGAAATGGAGTGAGGACGTCGGCTTTCACGTGTGCGGGAGTAAGGGCGGTTGCAACATCGACTTGCGCAGCAGTAGGAGCGGCTGCAACATCGGCATGTGTGGGTGTAGGGGAGGCTGCAATGTCGGTGTGTGCGAGAGTGAAGGAGACACTGTGTCGTTGTCTATTCAACATTTTTATTTTTGCAAGCTAGCAACAAGATGAAGCATAGTTCAAGTGGATGAGGTTGTCATCAATTATAGTATACGTGGTGAGCCCAGAATCAACATCTAGGCCTTTTTCAAATTTACAATATATTCTTCGTCGGCATTAATACATCACGTCTTTTCATGCTTTACATTTTCATACGATTCGACAAGGCGGAATAAGCACAACAGTCGATACAAGTCCGATTACCTGAAAACACCATGCGTGCTCCACTTAGCGAAGCAATTTTTTTTTGTGTGTAGCAGTTAAGAGTAATTAGACTTTTGCTATATGTTTTAGGCATATTTAAATATCTCGTTATAGCATAATCGGAACAAACAAAGCAATCGACACGACTCTGACCCATCGTGTTTATCCTGGAAGAACCATTCGTGCTCCAACTATCCTGTAATAAGCACAACATTCGTGGTTCTATTCACGTCTGATGGTACACATTGGACTACACGTGATAAACCCGTATAACGCAGTCAGACCCTAAACTATTAAACAAACGAAGCAATCGACGAGACCGAGACCTATCATGGTTATCCTGGAAGAGCCATTTGTGTTTCAACTATCCTATAAGAAACACAATATACATGGTTCTATTCACATCTGACGGTAAGAGTGCGACTACACGTGGTAAACCCAGATAATGCAGCCGGGCCCTAAACTATTAAATAAATTAAGCAATCGACAAGATCGCAACCCATCGTGATTATCCCAGAAGAGACATTCGTGCTCCAACTATCCTATAATAAATACAACACCCTTGGTTCTACTCACGTCTGATGGTACGAGCGCGACTATACGTGGTAATCCCAGTAACGCAGTCGGACCCTAAACTATATAACAAACACAACAATCGACAATATCCAGACTGATCATGGTTATCCCGGAAGAGATATTCGTGATCCAACTATCATGTATTAAGCACAATATACGTTGTAAACCCGGATAACGCAGTCGGGCCCTAAACTATTAAACAAATAAAGCAATGTACAAGATCACGACCCGTCGTGGTTATCCAGGAAGAGTCACTCGTGCTCCAACTATCCTGTAATAAGCACAGCATCGGTGGTTCTATTCACGTCTGACGGTACGAGCGCTACTATACATGGTAAATCCGGATAATGTAGTCGGACCCTAAATTATTAAACAAACAAAGCAATGGACAAGACCGTGACCCATCGTGGTTATCAGAGAAGAGTCATTCGTGCTCCAACTATCCTGTAATAAGCACAACATCTGTGGTTCTATTCACGTCTGATGGTACGAGCACGACTATACGTGATAAACTCGGATACTACAATGGGGCCCTAAGCTATTAAACAAATAAAGCAATCGACAAGACTGCGACCCATCGTGGTTATCCCGAAAGAGTTATCTGTGCTCCAACTACCTTGTAATAAGCACAACATCTGTGGTTTTATTCACGTCTGACGGTACGAGCACGACTACACATGGTAAACCCGGATAACGCAATATAACCCTAAATTATTAAACAAATTGAGCAATCGACAAGATCGCGACCCATTGTGGTTATCCCGAAAGAGACATTCGTGCTTCAACTATCCTGTATTAAGCACAACATATGTGGTCAACCCAGATAATGTAGTTGGGTCCTACACAATTAAACAAACCAAGCAATCGACAAGAATGCGACCAGTCGTGGTTATTCCGAAAGAGTCATTCGTGCTCCAACTATCCTGTAATATGCACAACATACATAGTTCTATCCATGTCTGATGGTACGTGCTCAACTATACGTGGTAATCCCGGTTACCGCAGTCGGGCCATAAACTATTAAATAAACAAATCAATAGACAAGACCGCGACTCATCATTGTTATCCCAGAAGAGTCATTCGTGCAACAACTATCATGTTCTAAGCACGTCTGATGGTAAGAGCACGACTATACGTGGTAAACCTAAATAACGCAGTCGGACCCTAACAAATTACACTAAACAATCACAATCCGATAATTACGCATGAACTCATAATTGTGATATATAATTCATCACTTTTACACAGTTTAAATTTGGTGTAAAGCCTATATAAACCGCGAGCCGCACAATGTATGATTTTTTTTGGATAGGCAAAGGTATCGAACCCTAGACCTCCACATTGGAAAGTACCAGCTCACCAATTGAGCTACTTGAGTTTGATCGCACAATGTATGATTGATTAACATCTAAGACAAGGCCCCGTTTACTGCATGAGATCCGGTGTGATTAGGATAGTTATTGCCTTCCGTAACTACTGTCGAAACTATTTACTTCCGATTTAATTCAGAGCATTTTTTCGGTCAAACTACCCTAATCAACCATATTTTCCGTACAGGTGGATTCGGATCGTTAAGTGTATCCCTCAAAACATGTGTGATTTGAGGAGTTGAAGAATTATTTTCGCCGCTCAAGTCTAAAACACCCTCGAGACTTCATTACGCCAAAATAATCGACCTGGTTTTCTTCTCCTGCTCATCGCTGAAAAATCTTCCGCCAACAGAGATTTTAGTTCTCCACCTCCTGGAATTTTGCCCATAATCAAACATTCTCATCCAAACATGACGCCACGGAAGGTAAATTACTTAACCCTAGCTAGTTCTGTCTTTTCTAGAACACCCAATTTATTGATGATTTGCATGAACCCTTGTTCGTTACTTAAAAAATTCATTCTTAATTTGTCAAATTTCTCGCCTTTCTATTGAAATTTATTCCGTAAATTACTGTATTTGCGTGGTTTGCCCAAACTTGTTTGTTTTGTTATGGCGATTCGTTTTGTTATGTTCCTTCTAAAATTGCATGGGATCCATTAGCCGAATTCACCGTGTCTGTTCTTTCTAAACTATAGTTTTGGTTTTGGCGATTCAATAGCGTTTGTGTGCTGATTCAGTATCGTTGTTAGGGTTTAGGCTTAATTCAGTATTCATTCAGTATCGTTTTGTGGCTTATGGTATTCATTATCGTTTTTGGTGTGGGATGTATTCAGTATTGTTTTTTGTGGTTTCGTTATTAATGTTGTCTGCAATTTGCAGGTGAAAAAAGGAAACTTTAAAACTCCTAGAGGCAAAGGTAAAGCAGCTGCGCCTGCAGAATCACCTGACCCAATGGAGGTATGCCTGAGTTCGGAGCCTGACGTACAAAATAACTCCCCGTACGTGCTTGGAAGGCGGCCGAGGGCAAACCTGGAGAATATTGAAGACCCTTTAGATATCAGATTTGAGTACGCTGCAGCAAACGGTGAACCAGTCGAGGCTGAGGAAGAACAGCAGGGTGAAAGCCACACAAAAGCCACTGAAAACAATGTGAATAGCCAAAGTGTAGCTGAAGGTCCAATTGTAGCTGAAGATCCAAGTCGAGGGATGGCTAAGGCTAAGGGGAAGAAGCAGGTCTGGCTAAAATCTGAGGAAGATGCATTGATAGATGCTGCAAGGCAGCTTGTAAAGGAAGGAATGCGGAGTCAAGGAAGTTTCAAGCCTTGTTTCCTTATCTCATGCACTGATCGGATTTGCAGGAGGGTCCCAGGGAGCAATATTACGCCTAATCCACACGTGAAATCAAAACTTCACATGTGGAAGAAGACCGACGACCTTCTCACGGACTTTATGGGCATGAGCAGGGTTTCAGTTGACCCTACGACGCATTAAGTTATTGTGGAGGACATTTCATTGTGGGATGGAATCATTAGGGTATGCTTTTGTTTCTGTAAGTAGCTTATGCTTATGCTTATGTTTATGTAGCTTATGCTTATGTTTATGTAGCTTATGTTTCTGCTTATGTTTGTAGACCAATCCGAACTTTAGGGCTTTAAGGGGAAAACAATTTCTCCTATACGACAATTGGTGTGATATTTTCGGAAAGGACAGGGCGACTGGGGGGTATGCTAGGGACTCTGGTGACATTGCAGAGACGAACGACACGGTCGAAGAGTCTGATAAGGTGCGCGGTAGCGAAGATAGTGCTCCTAGGGCTAAGAGAAATAGAGGGAAACGTCCCATGGCAGCAGAGGAGGAGAAGACCAAGTGCAACTCAGAGATTGGGTCGTTTGTCCACACCCTACAGACTTCCATGGATCCACCTTTGGATATAGCGAAGCGGCTGATGGAGGAGCTTAAGCCCTTTGAAAATATCTATAACTTATGGACGCATAGTGCTATCGTATCCCACCTCCTCGACAACACTTCTTTCTGTCAGATGTGGATGATTCTAGAGCCGGACACACGTGAAGAGTAGCTTGCATATCTCGTCGACCAAATCAATTGCGAAAAGAAGAAGATGTCTCCAAAGGGAAAGGGAAGGGGGAAGTGAACTTTTGACAAACTTGCTTGCTGTTGAATGCATGTTTTGGGCACTCGATTAAGTGTTTTTGAAACTTGCTTGCATCTGGTATGAACTCGGTTATCGTTTTGTATTTTGAAGTTTGAAATGCAAAACAGGGTTATTCGATTATGTGTTTTTTGGGTATGCTCGTTTGGTTTCTTGAAATCTTGTTTATATCGATTGAGATTGATAACATGTGGATAGTGATTGTATTTCGAAATTGGGGGTATTTTGGTCTTTTCACTGTCATTTAACCGTTCCATCAAACCGAATCCACCTCAAAGTAAACACACGAAACAATAACTAACTCTATCAAAATCCACACCGAAAACCTGTTTACTGCATTTGACATTGATTTGGCTAACTACCCTAATCAAAATCCACCTAAAAAACGATTTCTGGACAGTAAACGGACCCTTAAATGAAGCAAACTAGTTATCCGTAAATTCACTTTTCAAATCATTGATCTTCTGTATTTGTGTACAAGACAACTACATGGGATCTTGAATTGCTTGCATTAGATACACAAGTTTTTACGTTGTTGTTCCACACAAACATTTAAGATGCAAATAGTTTAATCTAAAAATTGATGTATGAACACTCGTTTGTCAAGGAATTTGGCATATGTACATCTCTACATACGAGAGACTGTGTGTTTCATGCATTCCGTTACAATTTAAGGCTTAGGAAGTGATTGTCGAAATGCTTCAATTATGATCATGATGAAGAATATGAATCTTTTCTAGTGAGTTGTTGCTAAGGAGATCGATATATAACGACCCTCTAAGATACTTGTTTAATTCTATGAATGATCAGCCAAAGTAAATTTTTTGCAAGCCTAAGTTGTGATAGCCTAAGAATGATAAGGCTACATCCCTTAAATTGGTTCACAAGCTGGAAAATGAAGGTAATTTTAAGTGATAATACATATGCTAGTAAAGTTACACGGGTTGTAATATTTTAAGATTACCGGGACACTACTAGAAAATTTAAATGCTTGAGACTGACTTTGAACAAAGTGGTAGAATCATTAGTAGATGTTTTCATAAAGTGTCAGATACACTTTTATGTACAGAAAAATAGTTTTATTCCACATCAAAGACAGTGAGTGAAGGGAGGCACAATGTGAGATTCAATCATTTTAAGGTATCGGACATTTCATTAAGAGCAATGCTACATGTACCCTCAAAATTGACATACTTCATAAATCTCCTTATGTGGCAACCATCACAACCACACATTAAAAAATAAGTGTGATTGTGTGTGTAGTTGTGATGGTTACCACATAAGAAAGTTTATGAAGTGTGTCAATTTCGAGGGTACAAGTAGTATTATTCTTTCATTCATGCAACATGGCCTTCATTGTCATTGTTAGGGTGAGGATTGATGTTTATACATAAATGATGATTGTTTGGGTATGCTAGATGGGGCCTACATCCCTTGTCAAGCTCCTGCAACCGAATAAGTTTGGTATAGAACAAGTAACGACCACATAATTTTGAACGTGTTTGGTTTAGTTGATACAATCGAAAAGTTTGTGAATATGTTAAGTAGTTAGACACCGATAAGCTTCAATTTCCTCAATATAACACACATTTGCTTATTAAGTGGTGAAGATTAGTTATGGTCTGCCGTCCTTAAATTTATATATAGTGATCAGCTATTAAACAATTTTGCTACTTATCCTAGTCCTTAAATAATCTATGTTGTGGCTAGATATGAAGAAGCATGTTATCCAAACTACTTAGTCATGAGTAAGGCGAATGGGAAATGGAGAAAATATTAAATTTTGGACAGACTCATGGCATGAAAATGGTACCGACTACACACGTTAGCAAATATAGAAGCTCTCCAAATTATCACTACTATTATCACTAATGAAACTGTTAGATGATTTTGGAAATGGTACCATCCAAGCTGATTTGTCATCTAAGCAATGACACAACACATGGAGAAAAAAACATGAATGCGCAAAGTTTTTGTCGGCATTCTAATTTTTCATGATAGGAAGCAGTTAATCTTTTGCAATTTCTATACATGGAATAAATATATTGATTACTTCCTCGGATAATTGGCATCCTCGGATCAACAAGGACATGTAATCAATATCTTAATTCCAAATCAAGAAGCTTCTTGATTTCTACTGATTCAGATGACACGTATGGTCTCACCTTCAATGTACTGTCTCCCTCCCCAGGTGATAAATACTTCACACCTATTCGCTTCAAGCCTACAATAGGAGAGGCAAATCCACCATCAAGAGGTGCAACTTGGTTGTGTAATAAATTTTTAACCTTGCTCAATCGATATTTGACATTTGCAGGACTAAAACGCATATAAATTCAGACGAAGCCAAGTTTTGCATATTTGTAAATACGGGATGTCACCAAGTAATTGTAGTTGTTACACTCTTGCATATCAAAGAGGGAGAAGCAAGAATCAAAGTTATCTATCGATATCTGTCTAACCACGCACTGATTTATGGGTCAGTGACTAAGCAAGTGTAATTTCTCGATTTGAAGAGAGATCTCTAAGCAGTTTTGAACATTGTCTAGGGTTTATCTCTCAATCTGCAACAAACAGGTTCACGATGCAATGCCCCTTCAGCAGACCAATTTTGTTCATAAGGCACCAAAACGGGTATACCGACTACACCTTGTTGCATAATTTTTCCAGCATAAAAGTTGCAACTAGAAATACTCCATTGACTAGTTAGAAGCTTGGTTAATATTTTGGTCTGTCTTCTTGAACTTCTATAGCTACTAATTGTGGAACCATGTGGTCTATGACAATTTAGTTTCATGTAAATGTTCATTAAGTGTCACTTTTATTTTTCCAAGTAACTGGTGATGAATTGCGTCAATCCGTTAACGTTAGAAAATAGATCTGTCTCTCTCTGGGCTCGAGCCTTGTGTGCGCAGGTAAGCGTGTGTGGGCTAAAATAATTTGGAAGGTGGGGAACCCTCATTAAAAGATTGATTCTAGCCCACAATTCTATTTATATTAATATATTGTGATTTCTCTAACCAATGTGAGACAAATTCTCAACACTCCCCCTCAAGGACTCTCCTCCAAAAATACTCTCGGACCTCAGATCGCCCGCTCCGATACCATGTTAGAAAACAAACCCACCTCTCTCCTGGCTCGAACCTCGTGTGCGCATGTGCGCGTGTGTGGGCTAATACAATTAGGAAAGTGGGCAACCCTCATTGAAACCATAAGCTTATGGTGATTGATTGTAGTTACAATCCTATTTATATTATTATATTGTGATTTTTCTAACCAGTGTGGGATAAATTCCCAACAATTAATCCGTAAAGATAGCGTATTTGCCCTCCAAAATGAGATTTGTGCAGGAGTTGGAACATTCGGTGATGTCAATAACAAAGAAGTTGCCGCTCATCACTCATGGACATGGTGAACATGCTTCTGGGTAATGTGCCCTCCCAATCAACCTAGGATCCACTCTTCTAAGTACATAAGTTCAAGTTAAGACTTGGAGTTGCTGGGAGGGATATAGATTTTGGAAACTCTGAAACTGCATATAAAGGCTAGGATGTCAAATGCAATTTTTAGCCGCATGCCATTCAAGCTAGAAAAGTTACACCGTTGATATGGTAAGCCAGTCGGATGCTGAAATGAGCACAAAACATGCAACACATTTTGTGCATACGGCACTTGTAACTTATGTTTTTTTATCCAACTTGTGTATTTTTATGCTAACCTCGAATGAGGTTATGATGCTGAGTGTGAGTATGGTAGATGTGTGAGGTCCAAAATTCGAATCTCGGTACATTTTCGACTTCGATTGTATGAAAAAAAAGCGTTGTTGTTCAGCCCATTTAGGTGGTTTCATATATGCAACCATTTTGTACACATCACACTAAACTTTTTACCATTTTTATGGCATATTTTAGGACCTCTCCGTCCCAACTGATATGATGTAACCAATTTTTTACCATTTTTATGGCATTTTTGTAATCCAATTTTTGTATTTTTATGCCAACTTCGAATGAGGTTATGATGCTAAGTGTGTCGCTACGACTTCAGCTTCCATTGTATGAAAAAAATAATGCTGTTGTTCAGCACAACCAGGTTTCATATATGCAACCATTTCACTAGTACACATCACAATAAACTTTTTACCATTTTTATGGCATACTTTAGGACCATTGAATATTATGCATTTATACTTACACACAGATATCATCAGAAGGGAAAGACCAGTGAGTAAAAGAATCCAACATATGTTTCAACATCTTTAGCATACTATTTCCCGAACCTGTAATCCTTCACTGAAGCTCCAACATGTCAATAAGCATTCAGCTCGTGTATTTTCGTCCAACTTTCGAGCTCATCCAAGGACTGAAACTATTGGAATGGCAGCACACTCACCCAGTAGTGTGTCATCAAATATCCACGGATTCTTCAAATGTTAGCTGTTGTGTAGGCACTCAACCGGTGATTACAGTGGCAATCTGAGGCTCGAAACCACCAGTCATGAAAGATGAGGTTATTATCCCAACAGCATTTCTTCCGTCTGCATTTCCTTGAGTCGCTTTTTCGCGTATAATGTGATAGCCGCTGTTGCTGAGGCAGCTATACAGAAGACAACAATGTCCAAAATAATCTGAGAAGCTGACAGGGTCTGTTCACTGTATGAAGCATCAGCCACAGTTTCCATGAAGATGCCACTGCATTAAGCACAAACCCAATCAGTCAAAAGGAGTTCCCCAAGCAATAAAACGGAAAAATCGTTACTTCGAAAAGGCCTGAAAATCCTTGCTAGGTTCACATTAGGTTCTTAGCATTTTCTTCTACTTCTCTTGGGAAATAATAAATCCAAGACTGCATGTAATTCTTGCAAGCAACATAGAGAAGGCAGCATAGCTCTTTTATGCTCATGTTTTAAACAACAATATTTCCCCTTAAAGATAAAAAGAGTTTAAATAGTTTAATCCCAAACAAAATAAGAAGACATTATTGAACATCATGCAGCTGAAATAAGCAACATATAAGCCAATGTGACACAAAGAGGAAATGGAAGGATATTATTCTATAATTCAACATTACACATCCAAATTACACTTAGTAGAAAAAGAAAATCATAGGTACGAATAGTTTGTTTAGGCAAGGGAAACCTATAATAAAATTGTAAATTTTACCAGTGCCTAATCAGATAAAGAGAGGTGGGTAAAGAGAGTTTACGTGTAAAGTGTGACGAAGATTTCTGGTATCATTCCGGCGAGTGTTCCTAACAAGTAAGGAATATAGTTGACGTCTGTTGCTACTGAACAGTAGTTATATATAATGTAAGGGAAAGGAGACATCCTAATGAATGCAACAGCTCGAAACTGGTTAAAAAAACTCCCTTCCCCTGCTAATCTTATTATAGAAGCTTTGTTTGGATACCGTCCCAACCATACCTACACATGCGACAATGTGAACTTTATAGTGTTCATCCAAATTAAAGGGAAAGCAAGATTCAGATTTAACTATACGTACCTGGATTCTATGATAGAAAAATGAGCCAATCAAATAGGGGAAAGAGACACCGATAGCAACTCCTCCAATGATCAAAAGAAACCCATAGATGTATCCAAATGTCATCCCGGCAACCCACATTGACGGTGAAGATGGTAAAAATATGGATGGAAATATTGCTACAGAAAGAAAAATTAGAAAGGCAAGCTTCGTCCTGCTAAATGTTTTCCTCTCCCAATTCATTAAAGGGATGATCCCCTGAAAAAGACGCACATACTCAGTATTAATATATGAATGAAGTTGTACCAGGAACGAAATGGTGAAAATATGTTCGCTCAATCACTGGCTCCTCACTCCAATTTAGGCATACATCAATATTCAAACCACATCCCGAAGTAAAAAAAAACAATGAAGAAAACAAAGGGTGCATGGGATAAGAGCAAGTGTATGTACAGACAGATATCTTTCTTTCTGTATAGAAGCATTAGCTACTACCCATATTCAATATTTAGGATAATATGTTCGACAAATGTAGACCAAAATGTTTTTTTAAGATCAACCATATATTCTGCAATTTCCTCAATAAATGAAAAACAATCAATGGCATACCTAACATTTAAAAAAACACTTATGAGTAAGATGACAACAGAAGTGAGAGCTAAAACAAAATCGGCCTAAAAGCATATACATTTTTCCGTGTTCTTTTCTCATGAAATATGCAGAAACGCAGTCATCCACGCAGAAATTCAAGAAGCTCATAAAGGAAAGATGATAAACGGGAAATATAATCCAGTAAATCATTGCACAAATGACCTTGTCCATGAGAAAGGGTCCAACCCATTTGATGATAATAGTACCCAATACCCCAGCAATCAGCAGCAGGAGCAGCAGCTTCACCCACAACCACAACGACCAACACCGTCCGCCTTCACTTTCACAAGACGGCGTTGTTTTCGCCGGAGAGAGGATTCTACCACACCCATCTTCCAATTTCGCGTAATCTATGTCCAGCCCAAGATCCTTATTGCTGGCATCGTAATTCATCAGACACCCGAATCAAAAAACCAACCTTCTATTTTGATTATCAATTAATCCCAAATTCAAGAAATTATTGAACGATGAAATTAAGATTACGGCCCCCCTCCCGTTTGAGGGGTCGTCGCGTCTTGGTAACAGACTAACAGCAGACAAAGTCAGCCGTTTATCTGCATCAATTCCTCAGTTTGGAGAATCATAAAGCCTCTGACTGAGACCTCAGTATAAGTTTTGTTCTCTTCTGAATTGAAACAAAAATGAAGAATTCGTCAGTGGGTGCATAATATATACGTATCGATACAATCAATCCTCTTGCAACGAGAAGGAATGACGAAGCGTAGAGGTCCCGAGAGATCACAAATGGAAGTGGAACATTCAAAATTCAATTATTTGTAGTTTGGAAATAAAAGAATTTCGATTTTTTTGGTAAATTGTGTATTATATTATTAAAGTAAAGGATAATATTTATGTGTACAATCTTCATGTGTACAATTCGTGCATGATGACGACGATGTTTAGGGATTTTTAGGCCAACGTAAGAATGAGAATTCAACGAGACATACCTTGGAGGTT
>JAOYMZ010029751.1:0-16828 GCA_025802335.1 Pinguicula primuliflora | reverse complement strand
ATAATTATTCTTGCACATTCAAAAGTCCTTCTGCAAAAGTCCTTCTGCAAAAGCATAAGCTCTCCCAAACACAGCCTAAGTATTAGCTGTAAGTAGAAGCACTCGCCTGAAATAGGCGCAGCAAAGTACATCCGTCCTATGGTGAAACCCTGCTGCCTAGGTGTCCATTTCTTTCCGTCCCAAACAAAGTGTTCAAGAAATTCTTTATAAGTATACAGTTCAGAATTTTCATTTTCAAAATACCAAGCGAAGAACTTTGTCAGTGTGGAGACCTCATTTATGGCTCGTTCAGCGATGGTCTGTGGAGATTCTGTGGGGTCATAAACAATACAGTGCATTCCAGGAAGATGCAAGTGCAATCGCTGTACAGTAGGAACTTCCTCATGCATGTGATACATAAATAGCCTCCAAGCACCTTCGTGTGAGCCAATATATCTAGAGTCCAGGTACTGTTGGATCTCATTGACGGAGCAAAGGACTATAGTAGTGCGGTCGTGGCCTTTGTATATGTACTTATATATGTATTTGATGCAGTGGAAGCTGGCGCAGACCTCAACATTAATATGATAATTGTATTTTCGAGACAGGTAAGGATTTTAAGGAACAATATTGCGGTTGTCAAGAACATATTTTCCCACTTTGTAAGCAATACCTGCAGGGTGAACAGTATGGTTTAGTGTTTGGTACTAATATTGAATTGAGTGTGATGTAAGAGAGTAAAGGAATGAAAGTAACCTGTATCACGGCGGCGGTGTACTAGATATCCATCAGGCTGCATGGTAGTGAAGTTGGCAAAAGGCTTGGGATATTTTTTGCTGCAATGCTTTTTTTTCGTGTATTTCATCTTTGGATTGAGTATGCCGCATGGGCCATGTATCATCTAGTAGGCAATAGTATCAAAGAGTTCGGGATTAGCTTTTGGGTCCGGAAACTTGACACAGACAACTTGGTCAACTTGGGCACAGGTGCAAATCTTGTTTGTGGATTGCAGAAATAGTAGAGAATGCATGTGTGGCAATCCGCGCTTTTGAAATTCAGTTGTGTACACCTTTCCAACAATCACACCGAAGATGACATGCTGCTCGATGTCTTTCATAAGGGCCTATCATTTCAACTTGAAAACACGGACGATTAGATAAGGGCGATCAGGAACAGTTTGGTTGGTTAGGAGGGCAGCTGTAATCTCAGGCCACTTAGGGTTGGCAGTCATGGTGAGGAATATGTCGGGATGATGGCTGTATCGTGTGATAGCCATTGAATCCTGAAATATTTCGAAAATATTTCATGGACTGCCTACATGTGAGGATGGTAGAACTACTCGCCTACCGATTTGAGCCAGATCAAGCTCTGCTGTGCCGAGGTCAGTCAAGTTATGTGAGACTTCGTTCTGAATCTAGATCTATGCCACCAGTAATAATTGAGTAGGTTTTGTTCAGTTGAAGCCCAGACGTCGATAATAAATTCCTGGAATAATCTGCGGGCTTTGAGAACAGTATCTAGATTCCCGGTATATTGGGCCAGTGCAGGCAGCCTGGCAGATATTCGATTATCATATGCATGAAGAGAAACCAAGCGTCCAACGATTGCCTTGCATTTGCCTGGCAAGCATCAGGTGGTCTTCGACAGCACAGCACCCATTGAATCAATAGGAACTCGAGATGCTGAGAAAACTACCACATTTTTGGAATCTTTCTCATGGTACGCTTTAAACCCCAATTCTGTCCCTTATACTTATCAGGAATTTTCAGAACATTTTACATGGGCTAACAATAAATGGGGGCCACGAAAGAAAGGATTCTCAATAGGGAGAATGTATTTTGCATCCCCAAGTCATGGGGATTTGTTCTATATGCGTCTGCTACAGACAGTTGTCAAAGGACCGAAATCTTTCGAAGACCTGCGTACGGTGAACAACATCACATATGAAACTTTAAGGCAACATGTGTTGCCAAGGGACTACTTGAAGATGATGATGAGTGGATACAATGCCTTCAAGAGGCATCAATATTCAAAACGGGCCACCAGTTAAGGCACTTATTTACTACTATTCTTACACGGTGCTTTCCTTTATACCCACTTTAGCTATGGAGGAGGTTCTCAGTGGATATATGTGACGACCTTACACACAAAATCCAAACACTATTTCACATTCAGAATCCAACTGAATTGGAGGTGCAAGATTATGACCTTTTTCTCATAGATGAAATCCTTCAACAATCAGGGAAGCATTTGGCTGATTATCCTCCAATACCTCAGCCATTGAAAACTTGGAGTACAGTATCAGCTAATAGATTGATTATTGAGCATCATCGCCTTGAACGAGATTCTATTGATAGTAATCCACAGTATGATATTGATAAACTGAACAGCTGTCAGCGCGAAGCTTTTAATTCAATATCTACTTCGGTTGACGAAAGTCAAGGTATGCTATTCTTTTTGAATGGAGGGGCTGGAACAGGAAAAACATTCCTCTACAACACTATTGCTAGACATGAAAGAAGTCTTGGGCGTATAGTAATTACAGTTGCTTCATCCGGAATAGCTTCTTTGCTATTGGTGGGAGGACGCACTGCTCATTCAACTTTTTCTATACCAATCAATATACATGAAAATTCCATTTGCACGGTGAGCAAACAGTCATTGCAAGCAGAGTTGTTTAGAGAGACAAAACTTATCATATGGGATGAAGTTCTTATGCAGCATAAACATTGCATTGAAGCAGTAGATCGCACATTACAGGACCTACGAGAATGTGATCGGCCTTTAGGAGGGATCATTGTTGTTTTAGGTGGTGATTTTCATCAGACTTTACCTATTATTCCAAAAGCCACCCCAGAGGAAATTGTTAGTGCATCCTTACGACGATCAGAACTATGGAAAATTGTGCATGTTTTGACATTAAATGTCAACATGCGTTTGGATCTAACAAATCCAAATGACATCATGTTTGCAACATTCTTAGCAGAGGTAATATTTTTGATATATATAATAAAGTATATTTCCATTTTTTGATTTCCAGTTTTCGAAAATATAAATCATAACATCTATGACACTCTTGCAGGTTGGTACTAATTCTTCCGGTGTGCTACATATACCCCAAATAATTCGAAAAGTTAAGGATGTCAATGCTTTAATATCCACAGTGTACCCAAATCTCGGCATACCAGGTACGCCGACACCGGACTACCTAACAGAGAGAACAATTCTTGCCGCTCGGAATGATGATGTCGAACGTATTAATGCACTTGCATTAGAGATAGCACCTGGACAAACATACACTTACTTGGGTGCTGATTCAATGACCGAAGATGACTTACAAAATTCTGACATTACTAATTGATATCCTAGTGAGTACCTCAACTCACTAAATCCCTCGGGACTGCCGCCACTCTGCTTGACGCTAAAAGTGGGTTCGCCGATCATCTTACTTCAAAATATAGCCCCTCGAGCTGGTATGTGTAATGACACAAGAATGATGGTGACAAGATGTAGCAATCGCGTCATCGAAGCAAAGATTCTAACAGGTGATATGGCAGGGAATTTAAAATTTATACATAGAATATCAATTTCACCGTCCACATCCGACTTTCCCTTCCACATGACCAGAACACAATTTCCGATTAGATTAGCATATTCTATGACAATCAATAAAGCTCAGGGCCAATCTGTGAAATATGTGGGAATTGACTTCAGTAGCCCAGTATTCAGTCATGGACAAGCATATGTCGCACTATCCAGAGTTACGTGTTCTGATCGAGTAAGCGTACTTCTGTTGAATGTTGTTTATCCAGAAGTTGTGCCGTAATGTGAATTACATTTCGTTCTTCACATTTCTACTAATTCTTTCTTTGAATCTTCTTGCGCCTCTGCCACATCCCAAAACCCATCCCGATTTAACTTCTAAAAATCCATTGACGTACATTTTGGTGCTAGGTTGGTAACATATAAAAATTTAGATTTTACCGGTGCTTTCCTTTTTTTTTTTTGTTGGTGTGGTATGGCTTGCTCAGAATTATATTTCACTTGCTGTTGAATATAAACCCATCCCCATTTAACTTCTAAAAATCCATTGACGTACATTTTGGTGCTAGGTTTGTAACATATAAAAATTTAGATTTTACGGGTGCTTTCCTTTTTTTTGTGTTGGTGTGGTATGGCTTGTTCAGAATTATATTTCACTTGCTGTTGAATCTAAAGTCATGAGAAGTTGGGAATTAGATAGATGTAGCGCAAGGTGTCAGTTCAACGAACAAATTCTTTTGAAAAAGCACTTGGACGATATATTAGGTATTAAGAGGTTTCTTCCTTTCATGTTTCTGTTTTTAATGGCCATATTTTCACGTTTTCACCATCTTCACGATTTTGAGACAAACAGTATGTGTTTGACAATGTTGTGTTTAATAAGAAAGCTTCTTTCCACAGTGATCTTCTCTGCAATCAATACACTTGATAAATTTCATTGTTGTCTATGTTGGTAGAGTTGTTTTGTTGATTTCAGCTTGGAAGTGAAAATTTGGCAAAAAATTCTGGCTGAACCTTTCTTGATCACGGGTTTCTTTCCATATTTGTTCTCAATCTGTTGTTGTTAGTGTTCAGCTTTATGTTCAATTTTGCAGTTCTTTTCGGTTCAATTTGCTGGTCAAGGAGTGCCAGGGGAACAAGTTGGATCTCTTCATTGGTATTCTGTTGCTTATGAGAGTTGGAATTTAATTTCAACCTTATGAATAAATGCTTCGTGAATAATCTTGGGATGGAAGCCATGCAATTTCTATCAAATTTATTTGTCACCTTTGAGCATTTCAAGTTTACAATTCCATGCTTCACTATTGTTGCAATTAGTTTTTGTGCATTTGAAAATTTGTTTCGTACATTCTGGGTAAATGAATTTATTTCATACAAAACTTAAATAATGTTCTAATTATTACATTTTCTCTTTATTATGAAGGTGTCATGCAACAAAAGTATTGTTTTTGCATTGCGCAATTGATCTTTCGCCACATGGCTGTCAAATTAGGTTCCCCAGTGCTCATTCCAATTGTTTCCTTTTAACTCCTTCAATGCGAGTATCCATGATTTGTTTTGTCTTTATACTTCTATCTTGATCCGTTTTGCCTTTATGTAATGTAATTATATTTGTCTCAAACCAGCTATGCTTCTAAATTGTTTTTTTTAAAATTAAACTCATCCTTTGTTTCGGATGGGGTTTCGTGTTAAAGATAAATGAGCCCGAAGGCCCTTAAGGTTCATACACTGACTATGACCTAGCGTTTTTGAATACCGTAAAAGTCCTACGACTAATATACGAACTACTATTACATGCCCAAAAGTTTATGCAACTTAAAAGTCCTAAACAACCTGTTCTTAACCTGCAAAACAGAAAACTGCACATTATAATTGACCATATACCTGTTGCCATTCGATTTGCAGAGTATGGCTAGTTCATCCCTTGAGATAGCCCTTGACGGTCATCAGTGTACAAGGGGACTGATTTTTCTTCTGATCCGGTCATCTGATGGAGTAATGAACCTTTTCCCTTGTTGCAGCATCGTATTAGATCTTCTATGTTAGTGTTCTTTTTAGTAGACCTAATCCGTATATTGAGGGCTTGTCTCGTTCCCGCAGGTTACGCAGATGAGGAGTGATGTTGTGCTGATTGTAACTACTGTCCCCTTCTGCTGCACCTATCTTTGCCAGGTGAGAAGCCACCCTGTTTGTAGATTTCCTGCACAAACTAGGAGTTGGGATCATATATTGAACTAGTTTCTCCTTGATTTTCCTTACCTGACTTGTTACCTTCAAGTTTTTTGATCCCTGTATGCAGTTGATTATGATAGTGGAGTCACATTCAACTTCATGTATTACTTCCTGAGTCTGGGATATGAATTCAAGGCTTTTCAGAATGGCTTCAGCATTTGCGCATTCTTGATCCTCTCTGTTAAGCTTCCAGCATTTTGCAGCTATTAGAGTCCCTTCCCTATTTCTCAGGATCAAACCACCACCTGCAATTCCTATTGTACTGGAGAAGACACCAGCTATGTTAGCTTTCAAAGTGATTGAAGGTGGAGGGGTCCATGGTACTGCAACTCTCGGAGCAATGACCCTTGATTTCAGGTTTTTCACTCCCAAAATTTCCAGTCTAATACTCTCAAAATTGGTTGTTGATCTGTGCAACAGCTTTAGCTCCATGAGTTGTTGAGTAAGCTGGAGAATGTTCGTGATGATTTGCATTGGGTCCATGGGCACATCTTCAAACCTCGCTCTGCACCTGTGAGTCCATATTTTCCAAAGAATGATCTTAAAGATGATTTTAATGACAAGAGTTAAAAGTGCACTCCCTGAAATAGTTTGCCAGTTCTGCATTCTCACTGCCAGATTTTGGTTTGAGTATTGCACTCCGTGTATAAATTCAAAGTGAGACCACATGGCCTGTGCTATTTGACTCTCAGATAGTAGATGCGACAGTGATTCATCCTGATGATCAGTGTGGCAGCAAGAACAAATAGAAGGGAGTATGACTCCTTTAGTTTTCAAAGCTGTATCCACACCAAGGATCTCATGCTCTACTTTCCACGCATGATAACTAACTTTCAGAGGTATTCTTTCATCCCAACAAGCTTTGAATCTACTAGATGGGCTTCCTCGATGCCTGAATAATTCCCATGACGATTTAATTGTGAAGTGTCCGTCCGTTGTAGGTTCCCAAATGATATAGTCTGTGTTTTCAGTTCTTGTAATTAGCATGATATCCTCTATCATTCCTGTCAAATTTGGGAGCAGTTCTTCCAGAACAGCCCTGTGCCAGTTGAGACCAATTGATGCCTGAGCAATTGTGATGTTTGTGTGTCTGACTGCTATCACATCTCCTAGAATCATATCCTTGTACCATTTATCCCACCAGAAGCTGATATTCCCATCCCCTACAAACCATCTTATTTTTCTGTTCATATCTGCTTTAACAGGCTGTATCCTCTTCCATATGTGTGAGTCCGAATGCTTCACTGTTACTGTGTAAATGGGGCTTGACTGACAGTACTTTGCTCTCATGAATTGTACCCAAAGGGACTCTCCAGATTGTAGATTAAACCACAGTTTACCGTTGAATGCTGAGATTTGATCTTTTAGTCTTCTTATTCCTAGACCACCTTCCTCAGTTGGGAGGCATACATCTTGCCATTTTTTCCAGTGCAATTTCCTCTTTCCCTCATGCCAGCCCCAGAGAAAATCCGCAAATAGCTGTTCTATCTTGTTAATAGTGTTCAAACCTGGAACTAATGAGATAAGCAGATATATATGCATGCTTGTTAGGACATGACGAATTAGTATGATGCGACCTCCTACAGATAAGTTACTTGATTTCCAGCTTTCAAGTTTCCTTTGAATTTTTTCAATGAGCTTATTAAACAGGCTTTTGGTTTTTCGACCAATGTATAAAGGGCAACCTAGATAAGTGATAGGTAGTTGTGATTGGCTCATCCCTGTTATACCTTTTATGAGATTTTTTTCTCTTCTTGATGCACTTTGAGAAGTTATGAAGGCACTCTTAGCTAAGTTTATTTTCTGTCCTGATACCTCTTCATACTTTTTCAGAATTTCCATGATTTTTTTCAAGGCCATAGCTGTGCTTCTGGTGAATATGATTATATCATCTGCATAAGATAGGTGTGAAAGAGGTGTGCAGCCTAATGGAACAGTATATGCTAGGTTTGGATGCTGTGCAATTAAATGATTTAAATTTCTACTTAGGACCTCAACGGAGATGATGAATAGGGCAGGAGAGATGGGGTCTCCTTGACGGAGGCGCCTTGAGGATTTGAAAAAACCATGAATCTGCCCTTGAAACAGAATTGAAAAGCATGGACAGGAAATGCATCTCCATATCATGTCAAAAAATAATTCTGAAAAACCAAATGATCTTAAAACCTTTACGAGAAAATTCCAGGATACTCTATCGAAGGCTTTTGCCATGTCTAGCTTTATAGCTAAGTTTTTTCCCCTTTGTTTTTTCCTTAGGTTTGCCATCATTTCTTGTGCTAAAAGGGTGCTATCAGAAATTACTCGACCTTTTACAAACCCACTCTGCTGTGGGGAGATGATAAAAGGGAGTACTTTAGATAATCTAGAAGATAGCAGCTTGGATATGATTTTGCTACTATAGTTACACAAGCTTATTGGTCTGAATTCGGAGGTAGGGTTTTCTGTTTTAGGCACAAGACAGATTAATGTACTAGAAAGTGAGCTAGGTATGTCTTGTCCTGCAAAAAATGATAAAGCAGCTGATTTTATATCCTCTTTAATAATCTCCCAACACGTTTTAAAAAAATGTCCAGTAAAGCCATCCGGGCCAGGCGCACTGTCACTATCCATAGAAAAAACTATATCTTTAATTTCATCTAGATCAGGCCACTCAGTTAGGGAAAGGTTCATGCTATCAGTAATTAGCTTTGGTATTTTATCTAGCATCTCAGCATGATCAGAAGCAGGTGTAGCAGTTAATTGCGAAAGGAAAAAATCATCGAACACTTTTGTGGTGTCAGCTTGATCTACTTGGTGTCCTTGATCATCCTTAAGTCTAAAGTCTAACTGCAAATTATTTATGCCTCTGAATTTTAACTGTTCTATGAAAGTATGATGTGTTCTTATCACCTGATCTTAACCATTTCAGTCTGGATTTCTGTTTCCATAAAGTTTCTTCAGCTAATAATGATATCCTGAGTTATGCTTCTAAATTGTTGCTCATTCATTCCAAACTCTCTTTTTACAGGAATATACTACACACAAAAAATTATTTTTGAGTAACCTCTACATCGTTTCCTTCTCACAACCCGTGGCTTCAGCCACGGGCAATTATCTAGTGATTATTTAATTGCAAATGATTATATCTTTTGATTTTTAATTGTCTATGGTTTTCTCCGTACAATGTTTTCGGCCCACACTTCATCTTCACAACTTCATCTAACAGCCTTATGACAACCGCATGCTTCCAATATTGTATTGACTGCAACTTTTTTCATGCACACTTCGTCTTAGTGTGTGTTTGCAAATACTTCTACTTTTGCAAAACGCTTTTTAATGCAGAAAATTAAAAAAAAAGTAATTTGTGAAAAAATAATGTGTTTGCAAAAATTGTGATGCTATAGAAAAAATCTAATAATATTGTCTGTAAATATTTTTAACTTTTAAGATATTTATATAAAGAAAGTTCAATTCTACCCTTACAATTCGATTAAAATGGTATATTTTAATCATATAAATAATATTCAAGAATAATATGATCTTACATATGTATTTCATTTATTTTAAAAAATGTCACCGCCTGCTTTTCCACCGTAAGAAGCATCTCCTCCTCTGCTTTTGGATTATAGGCCAAAACAACTTTTACACCGCAGAAGTTCAAGACAACAAAACTGCGGTGCAACCTCCATAAACAGCTTACATAAGAGTTCAAGACACTATCCTGATGGATTTTCCCCAGAACCTGTGCTGAAATATTGAATAATATTGCATCAGCTCATCTTAACAATTTTCTAATTTAGAGCCACGGTCAACATCCCAACTGTGATACAAGAAACAATAGTTGAATACCAGATCCATATTGTAGGAGAGAAAAACGACATTTTGTGAGAAAAGAAGTTGGTTCTGCCATGGAACAAAAAACGCATTCAACATCAAATATATAGAAAATTTTGGCACTGTCATCAACAGCCATCTTTGTTCATTCCATAACTATAGCTGAAAGAACAAGAAAAGGACTTGCAAACTCCACCCTAACATGCACGATTGCTTCATTAGTAGCCACCCTTGAGATCATTGACAACATCATATGGAATAGGGGTCACGGTTTCTATTGTTGTTCCTTCAACCAAGAAGCCAGGCTTGGGACCCTCTGGCTGCCTCTTGGTGCTGATAATTTTACCATGCAATTTGGCCTCCGCCTTCAACTTGTCGTTGGTCTTAACCCTATGAAGAAAATCCTCATGGCATCTTGAGGGCTGAACATGTTCGATGCGAACATGGATCCTCTTCTTCAGGATTTTGTTACGAACCTAAACTCAACAAAAACAAACAATATGCCACATATGGGATAGTTTTGAGGTTTAACGGAAAGAAAATGACAAATTAAGACTTAAAGAGTATTAAATACAATATTGCATGACCCAAAGCCAAATCAACAGTGCAATGCTAAATTATTGGGTTTCTCATATGCAAAGTTGCATACATATCACAGTCAAGAGTATCTAAAACCACCAGGATAAGAATCAAAATAGCATAGTTCAACATCCATAGCATATAACAAAGGAACGAGATTCTTCTTCGGGGACCTAAAATTCAAACCTAGAAACGCTGTTCTCCCAACTATAAAATCAATGTAAACCCAATAGAATTCAGCCAAAAAAGAAAACGAAGTTGAGTTCATCTATACAGACCTGATAATAAATCCTAGAAATGCAGCTGTCCTAACTAAAGGAAGCAATTCGGTCAACAACCCATATCAATACAGTATCACTCTTGCAGTAGAATCATTTGGAGGCAGAATAGAAAGCCAAAAATCAATCAAAGTCTCAATGAATTAGCGAGGTAAACACAAATATAAGAACGCAACTAGGAAAGTGTAGATACACGAAGTGAGCTGCAAAGTTTCTCGATACCTGTTTATTGACTTCGACGCCGATAGCCCTCTTGGTGACATTCCAGACCTTACCCGTGCGTCCATGGTAGAACTTGTGCGGCATGCCTTTGTGGATTGACCCGTTAACCTTGACATCAACATAGTCGCCGACTTTGTAGACCCGAAGGTATGTAGACAAATGTGTGGGTCCCTTCTTCCTGAACGGCCGAGCAAAGAGATCCCTTGTGCGCGACCTCAGACCGTGACCTGCCGGCATTTTGCAGTGTTGAAGCTTGTCTAAGATACGAAGAAAGGGGCATCGGAAGATTTGTGAGGTAAGTGATTATATATGGGTGAAATTAGGGTTTGCATTGCTTGATGGGCTGGATATTTAGATGGGCCATTAATATTATCACAAATGATGGGCTGCTATTTTGGGTCAGTAGTAATTTGTCGTCAACCAACGGCCACGGACTTCAATTGCAGTCGACGGTTTTCTTGTTCCCGGGAAAAATGGGGACTCGAGAAGTGTATGAGGAGAACCTCCGGAGGGGGAATCTTCCCCGCGATCCGACCATCAAACCGGGCCTCGGCGCCGCACGCTGCCCTCGTTGCCTTTCTCTATTGAACAACTCAAACGTATGCCCTTTGTAGCTCACGTCATGTAGATTGCTAATAATATCGTCTGCGTGAGTGATTGCTAATGTTGTCTGCACTTGGATACTGTCTAAAGTAAATTCCTTTGTTCAACTCCTGTAAACAGGAATCTTCGGAGTGGGATATAACTCCAGTTCTACACGGTGTCACTGCTGTGGTGAGTATGAGTAAAGGTTTTGTCTTTAATTTGGTTGAGTTGTGACCGGTGCCAACAGTTTCTGAATAAGTTTCGGTCTTCACCTTGTTTGGTAAGTGGATAGGTGATATTATTGCTTGTTTCAATGGATTATCTTCGGATAATAGGTTTATCTGTGGTTGGGAAGAGGCTTTCAGTGAATATATTTTGTGGGTTATGTGAAATTATAACGCCTCGAAATAAAGCTGGATACGGGTGCAGCACTGGTGGTCAATTATTTTTTGTTTACTAACTCGGGGCTACTCATCAATGCCAGCATCCGACATTTTTTTTGTTAAGCCAAAATTATATTGCGAAAAAAGAAAAGAGTTTTTACATTTACAAGTATGGCCGACCCGCCGCTCATTCTCAGCAAAAAATAATTACCATCCGAACAAATATGGGATCGGGAGGACCATCCATAATGCTAATGAATGTATGAATCTACCGTCTTTGCTTTGGCTTTATACCAATGCCACAAAAGGAGCTTAACCTTGCCTAGGAGTTCATCCTGGTTTAGAGAAGATCCTTCAAAATGCTGTTTGTTTATGTAGGACCAAACATGCCAACTGATTATAGCCTATATGGGTAACCGGGCTTACTGACTTACTCCAGTTGGTTTCAATGACAGGAAATCATGTTGTGTAGGGGCAGCATCGACGATCAATGACATTTGTATGCCTAGCCGGCATCCAACATTGTGTGTCGAGATGCACTATTTGAGATCGGGGATTAGTTTTGAACGTACTTCCCTATTCTAATTATGTAACATTTGGCTCATTTGAGCATGTTAATGAAAAATTTTGTGACCTAAAAAAAAAGTAAACTGTAGTGTTGAAGCAATTTAAGTATTTATTGAAATATATCCTGATAAAGCCCTAAAGTATTTTGCATCTATATTTACCTTTTGTTGTGTAACTCAACTAATAGAATTTCAAAAAAAAAACTAATAGAATTTCCTTGCTTTCTTATGGATTATTTTGGTGTTTTACGGTGTGGGCGGCTTCTTAACTCAATGATTTAGGTTGCATCTATAACAAACAATGCAGATAGTTTCTTTGCCTCTATTCTTTACTTCTTCATCTACAATATAAATGAAAGACAAAGGTACTTGATTCTTGCTATAACCATATTCTTACTTTTGTCATTCTGTATGCTAATCTTGATTGAGGGAGTTCTATATTTATCCATTTAGTATCTTGTTAAAAGCGTATCAGAATTCAATTTTATCTTTTCTTAACTAGGCTCTTACTATGTTATCTCTTGCTCTTGTTTCAATGTAGGCTGGCTACGGGTTAGGTGGCATGCTTAGTGCAGTTCATGGTTTCAACACTGGTAACTCCTCAATCTACCTTTTGCATACATATTTCACGCTACTATTTGCTAATTATTTTCACCTGCCGTGTTCCAATTGTCGCACAGGAATTCCTTATGTTCAGAAGTATGTAAGAGGACCAAAGTGGCTTCCATTTGTTGTCGGGGTATGCCTGCTGCTTTTTCCTCAGTAACCTTCTTGTTTCAGTTTTTACACCCTTTCTACCTGCCAATCTTATTGAATTTGATTTCATTAGGATGATTCATTAATGCTACTTCTAATCAAATTTCTTTTTGATTCATCAGCTTCCTCCCCTGCTCCTGCTTTCTGCGGCTGGTGGTGTTTTTGGAGGTATGTTGACCAGAAACGTTATGGAATGGATACTTGGGTAGAACTGTTATAGAATAGAATGGATACTTCGTAGAACCGTGGGAATAAGAACATTGATCCAGAAATTACTTAATTACAATTCTCCGTTTCTATACTTTCATGTTTCAATATTTGAGAGGACGTTAATACTGATGGTTATGATTTTACGGGCAGTCGTAAAAAACGGAAATAATACCTGGCTCCTATTTTATTTACACTCTGATATTGTTATTTTATATATCCATCTATCTGTTTTACTATTAAATTTGGTTGACTGGGCATCTTTTGCCCATCTTTGAGTTTATTCGCCCTGCTTAAATTTTCAGGTCATACACTACCACGATTCACTCAACTCAGTGTGACATCTTATTATGCTGCTTCAAGTGCATCACATTATGGCATTTCATTACTTACTAGACATGTTGAGGAGAACCACATTTCCAGAATATCATCCATAGGGAATTAGCTTATAGTTGGAAGTTCCAGCAAGCTATACTATTTTTCGGTCACTTGCTTCGGCGTGTAAATCAAGTGTACTTGTAACTGGACTTAATATGTAGATTTAATTGATACTTCTCCATCTTTTACTTGAAGAGCGTCCATGCTTATATCTTTATGAACGCCTAAGATTTAGTTTACTTGCATGAATATTTCAGCTTATAAATGCCTCGGATGACATTTCAAATTCATTGCCATGCTTCATTGAGCAGGGGAGGGGGGACTGTGTTACTTCAATTCCATTTTCTGGTATCAGTGGTACTGTGGTCCTAAGTTGCATAATTCGTTTATCCCTCATGTTCTGCAATTCTTTATTTGTCATCTTGTCAGTTCATTAGTTGCTGTAGTTATCCTTCCCCCAACTTGGATGTAATAATTTTTGCGGTCCTTCATGATAGTTGGCCTTCATTATCATTGTGACAGTAATTTGGTAAGTTTTCTATTCTTGGTTTAATTTCTCTAGCCTGCTCTCTTGATGGGATGGGAAAAAAATGCTGATTTTGCTCGTACTCCTGCCGGTTACTGTATGTATTTGCATGCTCCAAGTCCATCTGTTATTAGGTGGGCATGGAAAACCACAACCGAATCCGCTGTCTCTTCCGATACTCTCCGTCTTCATTGAATCTGAATCGTATTAACTGGGATTTTTTTCGTTTCTTACAAAAGTTTAATGGAATCTGTGATCATCTGTGCAGATGAAATGCTAGGAAGCCTGCTGAGAACTCGATTTATTCTGTGTTCAGAAAGTTGAGATTTTTGTCCAGTTCTCTGGGATTGTAGCAGGGTATTTTTGCCTTGGTTTTGTGCATTTACTTTTGTATGTGATTCCATCATATGCGTGCATTTACTTTTCTGAACGCCTCTGCTATCAGCTGCACGCACAAATATTCTATTCTACTGCATAAAAAACAATCAATGCTGCTGTGTAGTTGCTAACTAGATATGCCTCTGATCTGATAAAGTTGCAGTTATTACAAAGTGAGTATGATGCCAATTCCTCAGATCATCAGATTTACATACATAGAAATACAAGACAAATTTTGAAACCGATCTTGAACATAGAATCATTATATGCTGCCTGAGTGTGTTTCTATTTGTAAACATGTGATATAGTTTGCTTTTAATGCGTGTTTTCTGTTTTTTAAGATAGTGATAACAGTTCTCTTACGAGGACAAGGTTTCACTTCAGACCCCGGTGTGAAGAGTAGGGGCCCTTGCAGTGGGGCTCTAACAAGGGGTTGCGCTTCACATAGGGATACAAATTCTCGGTATTCTGGGGTGCAGATCCTTGTGCAAAGTCCAAGCATAAAAAAATTTAGGGGTGAGGTGCACCCCTCCCGCCTATGAAGCGTCCGCCACTGGGCCCTTGAGACAAAACAAACACTGTGAAACATCAACGTTGAGAAACATCAAGTTCTGGAAGTAAGTGGATAAGAGAGTGCCACATTTCTGTGATTGAAGCTGAAGATGTGGCAAGATGTTCTGCCCAAATCACAGCCTAGATTTGCCTGGATCATATAAACTTGGACAATGACAACCCAAGCAAATAAGAAAAAAATCTATACCGTCCATAAAGGTGATGATGACCCACTTGCCAAAACTATTGAAGTATGTTTATCGGAAACTGATAAGGTGATACATCTAATTACTTTCTTGTACTAATTTGGTAAGCATCAATGCCTTATGTCTTAATGATGTGTATTCCTCACAAGTTAAAAGTTCTGTGCTGAATGAGACAAAAATGATAGAGCAGATCTAACGGAAAGTGGATTGAGGCTGTCTCATGTACATATTTGTTTTCGGCATTTACTCTCAAACTTCTTTTGTCACTGAATATGAATGTTTTCCTAGTAGATATTCAAAGATGCAAATCCAAACTCACACTACCTTGCTTCCTAGGCTTCGAGTTATACCCGAACTGGCTCTGAGAAGTAAGGCCGCTGCTCATTGATGACATTGGCTTCACATGATCTTCTTTGAAGCTGAGCAATGGAAACTGGTGGTGCATTGGCGCCACCAAGCTATGCGCGGCCGGGATTTGCCACGAGGACAGAGGGTTGCCATTAATAGTTTGTCTCCGATGATCATTGTAAGGACTCTGTAAACCATATAGCCTGCTGTTAGCACCATAATGGCTGCTGTTGTTGTTGCTGGTGTTCCATGAGTGATACGCAATAGGCAGATTAGGGGAAGATCCCATTCTGCTATAGTTCATGATGCCACAAACATTTGCTTCCAACAACATGGTTGATTGCAGATGAGCCATTTTGGCGTGTTGTCGCTCCCTTTTGTGTGCATTCTGATGTCCCCCAAGAGCTTGAGAAGTGGGAAAGTTTCTGCAGCAGTAATGGCACTCGAACTTCCTGCTGCTATCTGTATTATTATTCGAATTTCTGCTGCTGTTTTCGTTAGAGTGATCACTGCCTCCAAACTCCTTACCAAAAAGACGGATGGCTCCCCCGGCCTTGTCTCCCGGCGGTGGAACCGCCGGCCGGATAAATGGCAGCTGAGAGAAAGAGCTGACATTCATGAAATCATGAGTCTCTGTATCAGTCCTGTCCATAGGGAGTAGGGAGAATGGGATCAAAGTGAAAAGGAGAAATGTGCAGATGAATGAGGGGTGAAAGTGTGAAACAAGTAGAGATTCTCCATTGTTATCAAGTGTCTTTTAGAGATGTTTGTGGGTCCTGACAATGGAGTGGTGAGGCATCTGTATAGTCTTTGGAACACTAAAACACAAGCTGTTCTGATAAATGAAGGAAGGAAGCAAGTGAAGGTCCACATCTGGGGATTTTTGTTTATGAATTCTCCTCCTTTAGGCAAAAATAATAATAATAATAATAATTTTTTCATTGTTGATCCTAAACTAATTAGTTTGCATGATTGTTTTTGAAGAATCTGTGTTTCTGTTTAATGAATGAAATGAGACTGAGAGAGATGTAACATTGGCCTTGGCCAAGTTACATGGGCGGGTCAATGCAAGGACTTCAGAATAGCAACTTGTCTCTTATTACAAAAGGTGGTCCTAAAAGATGTTTGGAGGACGAATGCACGAACGTGCAGTAAGGACTCGACCAACAGTTTATCGACTCATAGAATTTCATGTCTTGTCCTCGGCAATTCTATTTTTGTTCTAACAAACACGTGATTTGTTATAACACACTTGATGTTATTTTTATTTTACCACTTAATCGGATCCAGTGTTATA